>VFFE01000314.1:0-28711 GCA_008921705.1 Burhinus oedicnemus | reverse complement strand
GCCGAGGGGAGGGCGGCGGGCGGCGGCGGCGGCCCGCCCCGGGCGGCAGGAGGGCCCGGAGCGGCGGCGGGGAGGAGGCGGGGCGGCCCGGCAGGTGCGGGCGGAGCGTGGCGGGGAGCGGTGGGTCTGCCCGGCCCCCTCCCGGCGATGCTGGCGCAGCGGGGCGGCGCGGCCCCGCGGGGCTCAGAGCCCGGCGCCGGTCCGGATTAGCCCCCGCCGATGGCTCCCCCGGGTCTCGCCGCCCGCGGAGGGACGGCGGCCCCGCCGGGCGGAGCGGAGCGACCCGGCGGCCGCCGGTAAGGCTGCGCGGTGACGCCCCCGGGGCCGCGGTGGGCCGGGCCGGGACTGCCCGGCGGCAGCGGCAGCGGCGGCGGCGGAGCCCGCCCCGGCCCGCATCGCGCATCGCGGCTCTCCCCCGGCGCCCAGCTGCCGCGACGGGATCGGCGGGCGGCGGCGGCGGCGGGCGGCGGCTCCCCGAGCGGGGGGAAGATGCTGCCGGGGTCCATCCAGATCTCCGGGGAGACGCTGTCGGGGGCGGAGATCCGGGACATCTGCGAGAGCCTGCGGGAGAACTCGGTGCGGCTGCTGTCGCTGCGGGGCTGCCAGCTCTCCGAGCGGGACTTCGGGCACGTCTGCCGGGGGGCGGCCGAGTCCCGCTCCCTGGCCCAGCTCAACCTCAACCTGGGCATCGTCTCCAACATCAACCGCGTCAAGCAGCTGGCCGAGGCCCTGAAGACAAACCGCTCCGTCCAGTCCCTCTTGTGAGTACAGCGGGGCGGGGGGCTGCGGGGGGTGCCCCGGCCCCGTCCCGAGCGGAGACGGGTCCTTCGGGGGCTCGCAGCTCCGGGCCAGCCCCTGAATTTAAGTCTTGTCGGGGGAAAAACGCCCTTGACGTTGCGGAGGGTAACCCTTCGCCCTGCACCCGGCTGAGAGGGAGCCACCTCTCCCCTCGCCGGCTGGGCACGGCCCTGGCTTTCCGTCCCGGCCACTCCAACCTGAGTTGCCCCGGTGGCGGGGGCTGCCCCTGCCCCACTGGCATGCCCTGCACCCCCCCATCCCGGCTGGGAGAGGAGGGCCACCGTAGCGGCCGGGTGACCCCCACAGCAGAGGCTTCCTAGCGTTTTTTCCCCACCTGGGGTTAGGATTTGTCATCCTCCTTGTTTCGCCTGCTTCTCCCTCCCCGCTGGGTTAGTTAGGCCCCAGGAAGAAGGCTGCTTAGTAATTTTCCCTTTTACCTGCACAGCCTCCATGGGAGTCCCCTGACAGATGCAGGCTTGGCCCTCCTCAACCCTGCTCTCTCCATCCACCCCTCGCTGGTGGCTCTGGATCTAGGAGACTGCATGCTGGGTGATGAAGGCATCAACCTTATTTGTGGGCTCCTGCCGCCTGATGGGGCCAAGTCCGGTAAGCACCAGGGGCCGTGGGCTGCACAATGACCAGTGGATCTTTCACGTAGAGCAGATGCATGCAGCAGTAAATCCTCAGCTCTGGAGGAGGCAGGCTCTATAGTTTGCCTGGGGTGAGGAATTTCTTTCCCAAACTTAAGTAAAGCAGAAAAGCTAAGCAATAGAGGAGCGGTTCCCTCGGGCAGGCATGGTCTTTCTGCTATTGATCTGTCCTGCTGGCAGTTTGAAGCTCAGGGACCAACAGGTTGCTTCTGGTTCATGACAGGTGTTTGAAACTGGAGGAGGGGACAGCTTGGACTTCGAATTTATTATTTTGCATTTACATGTTGATAATGACGATACATAAATATATGGTGTGCCCCCACCCAAGCACTTCGCTTTATTGTCAGTGCCTGGGAATTGTCCCTGCTTGTGGGTGCACTCTGTGAGTGTGTGGTCATAGGGTGGCTATAGCCATGACTCAGATCTTTACAGGGAGTGATCTTCAGTGGTCAGAGGCCAGTGGGCCAGTTAAGCTGAGAGCTGGCATGTTCTGAGGTCACACCACCCCTCGCTCCTGACTTTCAAACTGCTTTCTACCTCCTCTTCCCAGCACCTTCTCCTCTGTGTGCTCACAGTGTCACTGATGCTGTTATATCAATTGGCAAACCCTCGCCAGTGCAGGCTGCAGAGCCTACTGTCCCTGTTATCCTCTCTCCAACCTGCCACCTTGTGCCACCTCCTTGTGGTCAATCACCTCGCACACCCCTTACTTGTTTCCATTGTGCTTGCTATTTAGGGTAAGCAAGACACAGTTTGGGAGAGCAGAGAAATGGGGCAGTCACAGCATGGGCAAATGAAGGGACACTGCTGAAAGCAGTGAAGTAGTTCACTGATCAGTGAAATATGTGATGACGGTTGTCAGAGCAAACTAAACCCTTTAGCCTGTTGGAGTACAGGGGACACGACTCAAAGCTGTCCTGGTTAGCTGAACTAGTTTGCCTGAGACTGCTTTGGTGACCCTAAGTCTCTGGTTTGGCTTCTCTCTCTTCTCCAGGCCTCAAAGAGCTGACGCTGAGCGCCAACCCAGGTGTCACAAGCAAAGGCTGGGGACGCCTAGCCATTGCTGTAGCTCACAGCTCACAGCTCCGTGTATTGAACCTGGATTACAACCCCCTAGGTAAGCTGGGGGACCATGGAGGAGGGGCAGGGGACGCTGCACTCCTGCCTCAGCATTTGTGCGATTTGTGCTGGTGGGTGGCTGGGGACCAAGGTCTAGAAGGGCAGCAGAGCCCCAGCGAGATGGAGCAGTTTCTTGTATAGGTGCCTTCTGATGCGTGGCAGAGGGTTCACCCTGCCAGGTGCCCTCGGCTGTAGGGAAAGCCAGCCTTGCTGCTCTGCTTGTGTGACGTGGCCACATACCCTGCGGGGAGGTGCAGAAAGGAGGTTGTGCCTTGCCCGCTCCACTGCCTTTGTTGTCACGTTTGACCCTCCACATCTCCCCTGTTCCTGAAGCCCTGGGCAGCTGGCTTGGCAGATGCAGTATGTCCCCATGCTCCCTCCTTCCTCTTCCCATCGGAGCAGGGAGGAGGAGGAGGAGAGCCTGGCACTGGTTGCCATAGAAACCAACTCTCTCCAGCTCTGCTGCAAGGTGGTGAGGAGGAGACCGGGCCATGCCTTCCTTAGCATCAGCAGGGCACTCCCCTCCTCACTGCCTTTGGAAATGGAGCGTCCCTCCAGGCCCTGCCTGTCTGACCAGTTACCTGCTCTTGGGCAAGAAAGGCCTCAGGGTGTTACCGGACAGCAGCCTTTTTTTTTTTTTTTTTTCCATGAGAAGGTGTCACAGTTTTTCGGTATCTTGGCACTTGCCGGGGAATGTCAGGAGAATGCGCTGGAGTCTTGTCTCTTCACCAGCATCAGTCTTTAATGCTCCTGGTCCTGTTGTGTCCACCCCCAAAAGTCTGCCCCCTTTCCGGGGAGGCAGTCCATCAGCTGGTGCAGGGTCCCCTGTCTGGCTCCAGCCTCCCCCTAAACTGAGGTATTCAGCTCCTTATTCTGCATCTGGGATGCCACACAGGGACTGTTAAAGGCCCTCGCATCCTTGAGTAGGAAGGAGATTTGGGAAGACATGGTTCCTCAGGGAATTAAAACAATTTCACTGTGTTCCTTCATGTTCCCACCGATAATCAGTGATGGCTCCTGTAACCACAAAATGGTGCACCTTTGCCTTGTCTCTTTTCTCAGTTAACACCTTTTTTTTTCCCCCCAAAGGTAACAAAGATTTGGAGGCTGTATGATGGCAGAAATACACAGAGGATGTTTCCATGACAGCCCCAGGCCCATCAGGGCATGTGGTATTACATGAGGGAAGGCAGGCACTGCTGACAACCCCGGTTTGCTTCTCCCACAGGTGACCAGGTAGCAGGGATGCTCGCCGTTGCTGTGGCCTCCAGTCGAACCCTCGAAGTTCTGGACTTGGAGGGAACAGGACTTACCAACCAGTCAGCCCAGGTAAGAGAGCCTACAGTTACCCTACAGCATCACTGACATCTAAAGGGCATAGGTAGCTCTTGGCTGTCTATCGAGGCCCTAGGACCTGTACCTGCCTCCATCCCCCTCCCTGTGTCCATGTGCACCCCCTTCCCTCCCTGCAACCAGGGCTACTGTTGCTTTCCCCTGGCCCGTGGCATTTGGTCACAGGAGGAGCTCATAAGCCACGGCTCTGACCTAGGGCTCCTGCATCTCCCTCAAGTCAGCAGGGAGAAACACGCGGCTCTATTTGTAGTTTGGCTTTCTTGGAAGAAGTAAGGGGTTGGACTTGCGATTGAGGATCAGAGCTAAAGCTCTGTGGACAGATAGGGTCCAAGGCTTGGTAGCACAGGCTGTCCTCTCAGAGCCCCAGCTCCCAGTGGTAAGAGGGGACTAGCCTGGCTATGTGGGAGCAACAGGGTGTAGAGGAGTCCCCTCCTCTTTAGATAGAGCCAGGAAATCCAGGCTCAGCTCTTCCCACAGAAAGATGGGAAGCCCTCAGGCTCTCAGAAAGCCTGGCAAAGAGAGGTCAAAGCCAAGGGAAAGCAGAATTAAGAAGAGGAAGGCTGGAGTTCACAGGGAGACAGAGCTTTGAAGCTTTCTGCTCAGCCTAGCTGCTGTTTGTGCTACTTGTCAACCTGTTTATCTTGCTCTCTGCCCAGACCTTGCTGGACATGGTAGAAAACTACCCCACAGCCCTACGGACACTCATCCTGGCGGAGAACAACATTAGTCCCGAGCTGCAGCAGCAGATCTCTGACCTGCTCTCAGAGGGTGAGGAAGAGGAGGAGACAGAGGCTCGTGAAGTCACAGCCAGGGAGAAGAACCCCTGGATCTGCCAGAACAGTAAGAGCTCTGGGACCTGGGCTGGGGGCACGGGCTGACAGGCAGGAATTGGGGTGTCTGGCGTGTTTCCAGCACCACTGGTCTCTCATGGTGGGGCTGGTGAATGTGGTCTGTCCCTTCTCCCTGTGAACTGGAATCCAGACAGCCTCCAGGCACAACCTTCATGTTAAATAGCGTTGGGCTGAGCTGCACTTGGAAAGGCAGCCTCCAAGGACAATGCGGCTGCTGCAAAGAGTGGAAACAGTACCTCAGAGGCATTTTCCCTGATGCTGCAGGAACAAAATCTTTGTGCAGCATCTTAAAACTCAAGGGCAGGAGCATTAAAGATCTCGAGGGCCTTTGCCAGATATCCTAGCCAAAACTCATGTCATTCCTCACTGCTTCCAGAAGAGCCTCCTGCAATCCGCACAGCATCAGCTATTCCTATCTCCATCCCAAGTGTGCGAGGGGTTAGCCAGGTGCCACAGCCTGTGTGCACTGGCTTTTAACAGAAAAAAAGGTATATTATGGAGACAGCAGTAGCCTGTTGTGTATTGTTTGTATATATGATACTGTATATTGTTATGCCTACCCTGTGATCCTGCTGGTTTGGGGTTTTGGGGTTGGGTTGGGTTTTTTTCACCTTTAGTTGTCCTTCTCCCCTCCCAATTCTCATATCACACTAGCAGCAAACAAGCATAACCACCATCTGGGCCTCAAAACATCTGGATCCTCATTTTTTAGAACCATAAAAATCCCTTACTGACAGCTCTGGCCAAGTTTTGGATTCAGTTTCCAGAAATTGATCCCCAAAACTGAGATCCCACACAGCAGTTTTAAACGTGTAGGACTCTGGATCTGAAGCACACAGGCACTGAAGATCTCTCCCCTCACACCCAGGAAAAAAATTTTCTCTGTTTAAAAAGGATTCTTGATATGAAACTCGTACCCTGCTGAGTTTCTTACTTGCTGTGTGTGCCCATCCTCCTTGCAGCTGATTCACTTGGTGTGGGGAGAGTCGCAGCGTTCCTGGCTGGTGCTCTGTGTTGTCGCAGAGCCAGCAAGCTGCCCTCACCTTCCTGAGGCAGGCAGGGAAGGGCTGCACAAACCCTCCATTCATGCAGTGCAGAAAGTCAGGATTTCCAGGCCTCCACTGTCATAGAATGGCTGCTTGCCCGCTGCATTCCCTGCTCTTGGGAAGGCAACACCACCACCCCATGCGGGTTTGGTTGGCTTGCAGTCTGCCAGCCTGTGCCACCTGGATGCTTTGTAGCTGAAAAGATGTGGTGAGTGCAGATTTAAAGGTCTGTGCAGGGCTGGGTGAGGGCACGGCTGGGTCAGCACAACCAGTATCACCTGCCAGTCAACCAGTACATCAACCAGTATGTGGGGAGGGTTCAGAGCTGATGTTCCTCTTGACAGCCAAGATAACAAATGCAGATTCCCATCCTGGGCTCTTGCTGCTGTCTCTGCCTCTGCCCTCTTAAATTCTGTTCTGCTGTGTGGCCAGAGTAGACCTAGTTACTACTTAATCTCACAATCCTCTCAGCAGTTCGCTTCCCACCCTGCAGCACTCTAATTCCTCATCCTCACCTCTGGAGCTGGAGTACAGCCCTGCACTCTCTGGCAGCCCAACTGGCTCATGGTTTTCTCCCTCTCTCACCACAGATTCCAGCTCCCAGATGGTCCTGATGACGTCAGGTCTTGGTGACAGCCTCTTAGCAGAAACAGAAATGTAGCTGGGCTACCCTGCTGCTTCTGCCGAGAACACCGTGCCCGCTGGGGGAGCGTGCATCCCCCAGCTCCTCTGCCTCCAGTGGGCTGCCCCAGCCATCTTCTCACATACTTCATGTTCTGTTGATGCCTCCCTCGGCTCTCTGAGCACTGGAGCCTGGTCCAAGTGAATCTCTACACGTGTCTCTGTGTTGTCACACGCCCCGTCGGCTGCTTGTGATTGTCCAGTCACTGCATGTGTAGCTCACGCTGCCCTGCCTCCCCCCCCACGCCCGGCTGTGCCCGCAGGGCGCAGGCTGTATTTATTCAGATGTGTATAAGAGATGTTCTTTCTATTGCTTGTACCGCTGTCACGATGAGAGTTTTATAAAGGTCACAGACGTGGCACCACTCGTGGCGGCGTGAGCCTCCGTCACTCTGCGCCCCGGGTGGGGCAGAGGCCGATCGGTACCGGCAGCCGCCCGGTGGCAGGAGCTGGGGGGGGGGGCCGGAGCGCCGGCAGGGGGCAGCAGTCCCTCGCCCCGCTGCCCGCCCGGCTGGCGGGCTCCCTCCGGTCCCTGCCGGGGCCGGTTCTCCGCGATGGCCTCCTGGACGTTCTCCTCCTGGCTCCGGAGGGAGGTCGGGCATAGCCCAGTTTGCTGTCCCCCAGGCCTTCCCTCTGCCCAGCAGGGAGAGGGCTGGGCTGGAGCCCATCTGCAGGGAGCTTGGCACCAGCTGTGCACCCTCTGGTGAAGGCTGCAGCCCGCACCCACACTGCAGGTTTCACTGCTCAGCCAAGCGCCCCTTGCCGGAGCTAGGCAAGGAAGATCGTGTTTCAAGGCCCTGATTAGTCTGGAAGATTAAATTGTGGCAGCAGCAGCTGCTACTCAAGGGAACACAGAATAAAATCATTAATTATGGGGACAAAGAAACAAGAAACTCTTCCTGCATTATGCTTTGCATACAGCTAGGTCAGAAGGGCACAGGCAGTATAACTTGGGAGATGGAGGAAATTTCATCACAGCTCTCTGACCTCTGCCGCACTACTCAACACGAAAAGGAAACACTTCCAAACGTCCATATCAGCATCCTATAGGAACTCCCTCTCTCTCATGCTTGGAGGGCTTCAACCTCAATCCTCCCTCCCCACACAAAATACTGACACTAGAATTATAAAACTCATGAAATGCAGGGAGGGGGTATGTTACATGTTCCACATAACTCAGTTTCTGAAATGGAGAACTGATACTCTCACATGACTGCGAGCTGGGACTTCAAGAAAACCAACAAATAATAAAAGCATTAGCTACACCTCATCCTCTTCTAGATCAGCACATGGAGGTCTTTGCCAAGAAACAGATCAGACAGAAGGACAGCCAGCAAAATGCTTGAAATGGGGTAGGTAGAATTTTATGAGTAACACTGCAGCTGCTTATAGCACAAGCAGCTTCATTGCAGGGGTTTTGACAAGCCTAGCCTTTACAGCCTTTAAGTAAAGTAAAAATTGCCCACATTGTTTTTTAATGTTTCTGAAAGTTGCCTGGTTAAATAAGCTGCCCTTCTTTTAAGCCGCTGTCAGATTCCGAGTCAAAAGTGACACAAGTGCTGCTGTGAACAATGGATGCTGGTCTGCAGGCTCAGTCTCTTTGAGCTGACAGCCTACATTCAGACCCAGAGAGCAGTTTCCAGAGCTTGGATGCAATTACAGAAGTGAAACACCACTCATCCCACACATCACTCCTTCCCTGGGACTGCACCTCTTCTCCGACAGAGATGACTTGATTTGCACAAACACCTTGAACCAGGCTGTTGTCAAAGTGGGCACTGAGGATGACCAGTGAATTCACAGCCATCTGGAAAGCTTACAGGTCACAGGATCACTCTCCATCGGAGAGCTAACGGGCAGCACAAGCAGTTCAGCAAACTTAGGACATTGTACCATGAGAGGGTCTGCTCCCTAACATGCTCAGGATCGGTTTGGTCCAGGTTTTAACCAACAGAGAACACTATAGCTACTACTTTTAAAATAGTTTATTTCTGGTCTTAAAATATACATCAGTTTGAAAATTTCAGAAAAAAACATATTAGTTACAGTTTAACAGTCTGGAGTTGGGACACTGAAAGTGGAGTCAGCTCAAGGCCCCAGAGCCAATACTGCTGGAGGTGAGCAGGAGTACAGAGGGCAAGCACTGTGCCCGCTGGGGGTTCTGCTCTTCTTGAGGCCACCGCTCCCCCTCAACGTCTGCCAGCAGCATAATGCTACGAAGCAGAAGTGTCTGGTGAGGTGCTGGGCACCCCTTTGCCACCCCTCCATTTCTCCACTGTTTTGCTTTTAAGTCTACCTTGACCAAAAGCAGAGGGAGGCTGGCTCTGCCCAGCACCATCAGCTTCAGCAAGAGGGGGTTTTGTCCCCTGACCAGCATGCCAGGATTCAGGGGGGATGGGGCTGAGCCCTGAGGGGCAATGCCTCCCCCACTGCCCGAGTGGCTGTGCTGTCCCACAAGCAGGCCACCAGCAGCCTCAGAGCCACAGGAGCTCACTCAGCAAGCATCCAACCCCAGGTGATGTCTGTGAGGCAGGAGCTGGCAGCTGCTGCAGGTGCAAGCCCTCAGCAACGCTGCAGAAGAACAGAAGAAATGCAGCACTGGAGTGGCTGATGAGAGCAAACACAAGGACCCCACCACCACGTTCAGGACAGGGGAGATGAACAGCCTACAGGTTCAGAGGAGGCTCCTGCTCTCAGCACCAGCCTGTTTGCACAGGTATCAAGCGAAATATTGTAGTGAAATACTGAGTCCCACCTCCCCGCCAGAGGGTGGCATCCAGCTCCACAACTGTTAGAGGTGGGAAACAAGGCATGCATGTAGGCAGCAGCTCTAAGCCAGGGTACACAAACCAACCTACACAGCCGCCAGAGAGGCCTGCAGCTCCCTTTCACAGGCCCTGGAGCCTCCAGGCTTGAACTGAAGTCCTGGCTGGCCCCAGCTGCAAGCTGCAGGCCCTTTGCAGAGACAGGGGTTTTGGGGAGGAGGACAGGGCTCCCAGGCAGCTCTTGACTGCACATCTTGCTGTAAGCATATGAATGGAAGCTCCCCCCTGGACACAGGGCTGCTCTCCTACAGCCCAGCAAAGAGCCTTCATTGAGTAGAGTGGGAGGACAACACAAACCCAACTCAAAAAACAGACAGCAGGCTGAGGACAGCTGGTGGGGTGTGAGGGGGACACAGCCCAGGGAACCAGGCTATTCTTTGCCTCATGCCCCCAGGGGAGCCAAGAAACATCAGACAAACAAGGGCACAGGATGAAATTAAAACAGGACACCTGGGCTTTGTAAGCCCTCAAAAAAATACCTACATCTACAGACCTCTCCCTTCCCTCCCCCCCAACAAGACACCGAACACACAAGACTGCGAAGAAAAGTCACACGATATCACGCTACACTAGGAAAAACGCGCAAAGAGGCCCTACCCAGAAGGGGAGGCCCCAGAGAGGCACCAGAGCCAGCCTGGAGCCCCCCGGAGAAGGGGGCGTGCGAGGAGACCCTGGCAAAGGGCTGCTGCCAAGCCATGAGGTAGTGTGTCTACAGGGAGCAGCTCCTCAGCACGCTGCCCTCACGTCCCTGCTGGCCCTGCACCGAGCCCTGCCCAGAAAAGCCCAGTAGCATCCTTCACACCTTGCTCACCCTGGGCAAGACTTTATTCTCAAGTCTGGAGGGGTTTCTGCAGGCTGGAGGCCAGGATCAGAGGGAAGCACAGCGCTGAGAGCTAAGCCTACTCAACACACCCTCAATGCGGGCATCGGACTGGCTGCCAACGGCTGTGTCTGTTTATGCAGGGCGGGGAGAAAGAAAAAACAATACACCCCAAAACCAAAGGCTTGGAAAGAAGAAAGAAGCCCACCCAAGAGCAAAGCTTCAGCACTGTTCAAACAAAACAGCCCAGAGAGCAGAGGAAGAGGTGTGAGGGAGGAGACACACAAACACAAACCCCAGTGCCTAGCAGGCAGTGCCTCCCCAAACCACCTCAGCAGACAGCATCCATGCCCCATGCCACAGCACCAGCATCCGCGCGTTGCCTCAGCGGGGGCCGGGTGCTGAGCCTGACGCAGGAGCTAAGCAATGGAGACCTGCAGAGGCAGATTCTGGAGAACCACCCAGAGGGCAGCTGAGCAAAACAAAACCCAGCAGGAAAATAAGACACCAGCAACCCCAGCAGATCCCCAAGGGCCCACAGCCATCCACTGGGAGAATCCTCGTGCCCCACTCATGGCCCCTGCAGGCTCCCAGGGAATCAGACACCACCACACAGGCACTCTGCCCTGTTGGCACAAGTTAAAAGACAGCAGAGCAGCTGCGGGCAACCAGCATGAGAGCACCCAGGGCCTCAGGTACCTTAGTGGGAAGGGGGAAGGAAGATGCAAGCATAAAGAGGCACAGGCACCAGGATGAGGGGTACCAAGAACGAGCTCCGGTACAGGCACCAGTGTGAGGATGTGAAGAGAGCTGCGAGTGTGCCGGGGCAGTGGGTGTGCTTCTGCACACTGTGTGTGCTAGTACTGTGGGTCTGAGGTGCCAGGGAAGGGAGACCTCAGCTCTTCCAGGTAGCAAAAGAAGAGAATAAATATAAAATTTCAGAGCAGAGCCCCCCACAGGAGGAGGGTACCGATGGAGGTGGACAGATGGAGGCAGCCCACAGCTCTAAAGCATGTGGCTGCTTCTTGCCCTGCCTCAGCTGAGAAGGTTGCCCTGCTCCTGGGCTTGTGTCAGACTGTCCTTGCGATGTAAGTGGTGGACCCCCATCCTCTTGGGGCTGCGGTGTGGCCGACTGAAGGGAGGTTTGACCCTGCCTTCTCCACCTTCCTCTTGGGCACCTCCTTGATTGCTCTCCTTGCTTCCCTGGAGCAACATTTCTCTCTCCTCAGATGGGCTCTCAGGCAAGGCAAGGTCCACATAGTCCTTGTGCTTCTCTGGTGAGGGGCTTCCAGGCTCAGCAGTGCCTTCACCACTTCCCTGCAAGAGCTTCTGGGCTTCATCTTGGGAGAAATCTGTACCATAGTCTGAGGAGAAATGGCTCCTGCGGGCTCTGGACTCGGTGCTGTCTGTGTCCACACTTGAGTCCCGGCTCACAGTCCAGCTGCAGCTCTGCGCAGACTCCTCACCATCTGAGTAAGCCGAGGCTGCCCTACCCAGCTCCTGCATGGAGCGGCTGAACCTCTTCTGGAGCTCAGGGGCCATGTCACGGCTGAAGGCCGTGCGGTTCATCAGCACCCGCTCTGAGGTGGGGGGTGCCTTGTCCACAAACATACGCTGCCAGTTGGCCAGCAGGTCCTCCTCAGAGCTGGCAGAGCTGGCAAAGGCGCTCGGGATTTGGGGAGGGCTACTGAATGGGCTGCTCTGGGAAGAGCCGTGAGCCCTGGCTGCTTTGGGAGACTGCTGACAGGAACAGCTGGAGGCTGAACGGCGCCCTTCTGAAGCAGGACTGTTGGGGAGCGTCCGGTGCCTGTCGCAGCTCTCATCTTCACTCTGTACCAGGCTGAGGGAGATGGCCTGGCGCGTAGCATATGTACAGTTAGGCAGAGGACTGTTCTTTGGGATCCTTACCTTGTCTTCAGAGAACTCAATCACTTTGCGCCCAGGGTACATAGGATGGGGAGGTGAGGGTGTAGGGTACGGGCTCAGCTTCTCAAAGGCAGGCACCTCCTCTGGCATGCTTTCCACACTGCTCTGTGGCTTGCAGCCACCGTTCTGCTGTTTCCCCACATCTCCTCCCTCCTTCCTCATCTGCCCTGTGCTGTTGCAGGCATCAGGAGGGGCTCCACTCATATCCACATGCACGAAGACATCCTCAGCCATGGGACAGCTGCCACTGCTAGACTTGGCTGAATTCAGAACCAGAGATTCTGGTTTCTCCAAGACTCTGGCAATGACTGAGGTGGGCACAACATCAGATGGAGCCAATGTGTGGGTTGCCTCTTGACCAGGGCCTGAGGACTCCTGAGTGCTGTGCAAATGCTTATTGACCATGTCCTGCAGCTCATACGGAAGCTAGGGAGAAGGAAAAGGACATTAGAAGGGGGCTGCCATACAAGCCATTAAGTTCCAAATAATCTGCCCTTTCCAACCAACCTTCATGTGTACTTTGTACTCCTTATCTTGACCTAATATTCACACATGGTGCCTTCAGCAAGCTATCTCTTTCAAAGCAAACCTGCCCTGTATGAGGGACTAACAAGGCTTTCTAGCTGCCACACCACCTTGTTTCTAGGCCATGGTTCGTAGGCCCTGGTTTGCAAAGAGAACAAGAAAAGATGGTGCATGGGCTCAGTCCCCCGTGCCTGTAAGCACAGAGACAAGGTCCAGCCAGCGCATGCTAGGAAGGGGTCTATTGATCTGTGGAAAATCAGCCGGTGGTTGCACTGAAGTCACTCAACAGCCCCCAGAGCTGGGATCTGCTGTGCTCCCCAAATGTAGTAATTGCAGCCATGCCACCTTGGCAGCCTGCCTGCAGACCAGAATCGATGCCTTCCCTTGTTCCCACCAACTCCACCACCTCATCCCACTTCCTCACTCTCTCCATTTCAGGGAGGCAAATACGGTGTTTATTACCAAAGCTGCAGGACTGGGATCTCAACATGGGGTAAGCACCGCTCCTTGTCGTGCAAATGGGCGCTACTGCTCTCCCCATCACCCTGCCAAGCTGCCCTCACCTTGGTCACCACACCCATGCAGAGCATGAAGTGGAGAGCAGAGCTCCACAAGCCACTCAGTGGCACAGCAAGGTCTGTCCCATCACAGCCAGAAGGAAACTGTGTCCAAAGCTGGGGACACAGTGCACACTGCATGACAACAGCTGGCTTTAAGGCAGACTGTCTGCACAGCTGCTCAGCACTACCCCCCCCTCCAGTGGCAGCCACGTGTGACGTGGTGCTCGGGGGGGCAGAATTCAAAGCTCCAGGGAGGGGAGACAGCTGGGAGAGAGGTCAAGGTTACCCCAGCAGTAACTGATACACTGACCTCAAGAGCGCTAATTTGAGACACAATGGGGGAGGGAGAGGGTGACATATTGGTCACCTGCTAAGTTAAAAAAGACAAGCACATGGTTTTGCTGAGAGGAACATAAGAAGGGATGGAGACTAGGGGTACGGCAAAGAGAAAGCTGAGGTAAGGGCTTGGATGATACTTCGAACTGAAGAAGTGATGCTACTAATGTGAAAGGCCTAAACCCTGTCTTTGCTCATCCTGAGGGCAGGATGAGCTGAACAGACCCCACAAGGGGGAGTATGAGTTGGTACCAACTTCTCCCATTCAGGAGGCCTAAAAGACACCCTGAATGCTGCCTCCCACATTTCTCCACAGATTAAGAAGTGAAGCAGAGCCAGACTACTGCTTCTTGACTCCTTATCAGGCATCACGGCCCTTCCATGTGGCCAGGTGAGGAAGGGAAGAGGACAGAGCAGGGTAAGAGAGAGATCTGTCCTCCTGCCAGCTCCCATCAGGCACCCAGCAGGCTATCAAATTCAAGGTTATTGTGCTTTTTATAACAGCTCCTGGCCAAGCTGTGAAATGGAGCTGGTGTGAAAGAGGAGCTGGCAGAGGCTCTGTGCTGCTTTCCCAGTGGGAGTGGGAACAGGAGCCACCCCCACCCCCCCACCTCTGTCTGAGGCTGAAGGATAAGAGTCCAACAGCCCTGCAGAGAAAGCGAGATGCAGGCAGAGATTATGAGTCCTTCTTCCCCACCTCAGCAGGACTGCTACTCACATCAGCAAACTTGTGGTTCCTGAAGTGGGACTTGTTACACTTGAGCAGCTGTACTGCAAGGTTACAGTCCTGTCGATAGCGCTCCTGCAAGAAAGGGCACAGGTGTGCAACAGTGTCAGACTGGTCCAATCTCTTACCCAAAAAGGCGCCACCTGATCAGACACTGCTTGAACAGAAGCAGGAGCAGGCATCTGAAGAATCGCTCATGAGGGCACCTACCATTCCCTTCTCTCCACATCCCTGTGTTATCTTCTTACAACTGAGCCAAGGTGTCCCTTTCAACTCCAGCCCTTGCTCCATGCATATACTCTGTCAGTGTATCAACCCCCTCTCCCTCCGGGGATTTTAATAGTCTCCAAAAGTCCCACCAGATTTGGTCTCCCATCCCAGAGCTTTTAGACACGCCTGAAGACACTGCCTGATATCAGACATTTTGCAGACAGACAGACTGGAAGGAGTTGCAGTTACTAGAAACAAGCACCAGATCCAGGAACTTGTATATTAACGGTGTAGAAAAGGCATTAGCTCCCTCCCAGCTCTAGAGTAAATGATCCCTCCATGGGTACAGCCTGGACTCAGTTCAAACCCTAAGCTCAAAAGAGCAAATACATCAGACCTGAAGATCAGTTCTTCTTTGTGCAACCCCTCAGACCTTTTTCTGTTTGTCCCTACTGTTGTGTGCAGCTCTCACACTTTCATACACACTGAAGTCATTCACATGCTCCTTTACACTAATGACTTTGAACAAGTGGAAAAGCCCACACCTCACACACTTCCGCAGCCCTATGCAGACTGACACTTAGTGTCATACAATCGTTTTGGTTGGAAGAGACCTTCAACATCATCAGGTCCAACCCTTAACGCAGCACTTCCAAGTTACCACTAAATCATGTCCCTCAGCACTACATCTACACGTCTTTTAAATACCTCCAGGGATGCTGACTCAACCACTTGCCTGGGCAGCCTGTTCCAGTGCTTGACAACCCTTTCAGTGAAGAAATTTTTCCTAATATCCAAATTAAACCTCCCCTGGCGTAACTTGAGGCCATTTCCTCTTGTCCTATTGCTTGCTACTTGGGAGAAGAGACGGACCCCCACCTCGCTACAGCCCCCTTTTCAGGTAGCTGTAGAGAGCGAGGTCATCTCCCCTCAACCTCCTTTTCTCCAGACTAAACAACCCCAGTTCCCTCAGCTGCTCCTCATAAGACTTGTGCTCTAGACTCCTCACCAGCTTTGTTGCCCTTCTCTGAACATGCTCCAGTATCTCAATGTTCCTCCTGTAGTGAGGGGCCCAAAACTGAATGCAGTATTCACGGTGCAGCCTCACCAGTGCTGAGTACAGAGGCACAATCACTTCCCTAGTCCTGCTGGCCACACTATTTCTAATACAAGTCAGGATGCTAGTTGGCCTTCTTGGCCACCTAGGCACACTGCTGGCTCATATTCAGCCAGCTGTTGACCAACACCCCCAGGTCCTTTTCTGCACGGGGTGGTTGTGACCCAAGTGCAGAACCCGGCACTTGGCCTTGTTGATTGTCATGTATTTGGCCTTGGCCCATCGTTCCGGCCTGTCCAGATCCCTCTGTATAGCCTTCCTACCCTCAAGCAGATCAACACTCCCGCCTAACTTGATGTCATCTGCAAAGTCACTGAGGGTGACTTACATTGAGTAACACTGAGGGTTACTTACATTGAGTTCCTCCAGCTTATTGATGGTGGTTTTGGCATCGAGCAATTTATTAGTGAGCTCTACAATCTCCCAGTCCAGTGTCTTGCGGTCCATCTCTGCCTTTTTAATCTGGGATGCAAGAATACCAGGTGTGAATCTCCCCAGCACAGAAGAATCCGGCTTCACCACCCACCTCAGCCCAAGCATAGCACAATGACATGTTCGGCTGGGATACAAAAACTTCAGACAGACAGACAAGGGGGATAGCCTGGCTCTTTACCAAGGGAGGGACTCCAAAGGCCAAATGGAGCCAGCCACTCTGCTAGTTACAGAGACAACAGGTTGAGTTTGAAACTTCTTAATGCAGTATCTCTTCTTGCAGCACAACCGTGTTTCCTCTCTGCTCTGGTTCACACAGTGCCTGGTGGAAAGCTACTGATTTTGAGCAGTCAATCCCATCCTGCCACTGGCAGCAAAGATCTCTGAAGTTGTAATACCTAGCCCTCTTCTTTGGGGCAACAGAACGAGAATATGGCCCATAAAGATCCAGCAGTCAATGCTGAATGGACAAAAGGTTTGTTTGGCAGGGAGAGGGCACCATCTTGAAAGAGTTTAAGCCTTGCTCTAGTAAGAAAAAGGACTCGTGTAGCTTCATCTGGAGCTCAGTTAATGCTCTCCCTAAAGCAGGGAATCTTGCCCCTTCAGACTCCCTAACAGTTCAGGTACAGGGCCAATAGAGACCCAGATGTAACAGCACAGAGTGGCAACAGCTCACAACAACTAAGCCATCCCCTTTTCAGTAAGTTCTTCCAACACTGCCTAAGGGTGCTCTGAAGCTGTGACCACCAAGGCCCAGCTATGCATCAGGGGTACAGCACAGCAACACACAAGGGGGTACGGGAGGACAACGCTTCCCACTTATGCAGTCTCTTCAGGCACCAGCACAATGAATATTAACCCAAGAAATCCAAGTGCTAGAACCAAAAAAATCTCATCCTGGACTACATGGAGGCAATCAGCATCTCAGCTGTTCCACTTGCCTGCTCACTGCCCAGAAGGGGAAGGAAAGAGAGCAAACGAGGCTCACAGCCATCCACATCTTGTGCAGTGCCACAGCTTATGGGCACCACTTCCCAGCACACCATGCTCCAGCTGGCTCAGAGTCAAATACTCTTAAGATGGAGCACTGCAAGCTAGGACCTGCTGCATCTCCGGGCAGCTGCTGGATACCAGGTGAGCCCTTGGCTGGACAAGGGCTGGGGCCCCTCCATCTAGGATGGCGTATGTGAGATTGACAATGAAACCAACAGGCTGAGACATGTAAAGAGGAAAAAGAAAAAACACACAAACGAAAAGACGCAACTGCAAAAATCCAGCTTTGGCTGAGAGAGGCCTGAGAGGTGAGTGCGCCCAGCGTGTGCCAGCGGCAGCGTGGGAAGGAGAAAGAGAGAAAGAGGGAGAGGGAGAGAAAAGAAACAGCCATGAGTGTTATGAATGCACACAACAGACATACAGGCACATTGGCTCTGCTCTGACTGTCCCCGTCCTCCCAGGATGACCACCCCAAGACTGGCTGACACAACCCTGGCCTTTTGAGAGGGACTGAAGCAACATGACGGAATACCATGCAATTATGTTGTGGGGAACCAAAGCTCACGTGCATAACCAAGTAGGGGCTCAGTAAATCAAGGAACCAGTTCATGACACCGTCTTGAACGGGGAGTAGACGTTCACCGCCAGACTCTCACCCCTCACCCACTGCCACATTCTGCTGGGTAAAGCCAAGGCCCCTTCCCCCATCTGGTCCTAACACACAGGTCTCTTCCACCTCCCCTCTGTAGTGACTTAATAGGGCACTTACCAGGGCATGCAGCTTCTCCTCCAGGTCTTGGTTGGTTCTCTGGGAAGCAGTGTAGCTGTTCTGCAACCTACAGAAACAAAATATACATTGGAATGGATCTCAGGCACCTATTCAAGTCCCCTTCATAGCTCCCAAGCAAACCACCAACTCCACAACTCTAGAAAGATTGGTATTCACTAAGACAACCAGGCATATTAACTATGCCTCACCCCTGCCACATAATGGCCTTCAGACCCTAAGTTACTGGAGGCAAAATGAGGTTGGCTGGGTAAAAGGATCTTACAGGGAGGGTGTGAATGACTTTGGAGGACTCCTCTGAGCTATGTCATATATAAGCACATGACCAGTGACAGGATTTTTAACCGCGGTACTTTTCAGGTGAAGTGGTAATGTATTTTCTTGCAGCCATCTGTGGCTCCTTTTGCACATGTGGGGTAACCATGCAAGCTGGATCCTGTCTTATATCCAGTAGATGAAGAATTCCCTGTTGTTGTCAGCCCATCGTGTTGGCAGCACTCCTACACTGTACCCTGGAGAAAATAATGGCTACAGAACCTTGAACTCCCCCACAGTCGAGTGGTGCATCTTTCTGAGGATGCAGCATGCCTTTGATTTACACAACAGGGCACAGCCTGCTCACACCAGTTGAGGGAGTCCTTGGTGGGAAGGATCTCTCTAGCTCTATCCCTCTCATTTTCTTTTCCATACCTACGGAATTTGTCCTTGAATTTCTCCAGCTCCTCACGGTTCTGGCCCAGCTCCATCTCCAGGTAGTCCTGACCTGACTCCAGCTCCCTCTCCATTGCCTCCATTTTGTTAGTCACATATGTCAGCCGCCGGCGCAGCTCCTCATTCTCATGCTGCAGTAGCCTGGGACACACAGAACAAGGTACCACTGAGCGCACAAGGGCTACTCCACACCAATACCCCCACCCCGCTGCCCTGCCCTAGGGCCCAGGGCCCCACACAGGGGCCCCTGGAAGTCGGGAACTGAACTGGCAGGAGACTCCAGCACAGGCAGCAAGAGGTGAATCATTGTCAGGAGAGGGAGACTCAAACTCTCTTGGAGCAGGGGCAAAGAAGCACATGCCAGCTGGCCAGCCACGGCTCCCAGCTCCCTCTCAGGTTACAGTGCTTGGATAAAGCCCACTAGCCAGATGAGCTGCGCAGCTCCAGTGTCCCTCACTGGTGAATGAAAGCCACTCAATAATTTATCCCAGTCCAGGTTAGAAGAGTTGAAGGCAAAGAGAGTAAAATCATTTTCTCCTCCCCTGAAACTGTTCAAAAGCCCTCGCACCTTTAATACGTGGTGGAAAGAGGACTCCATATAGCCTTAAGCCCAGAAGCAGAGGTGGCAAGGTGCATGTACAGATGTGATCACAGCTGCCAGTCAACCCCATTCCAACACAAACTGCTCTATTCCTCCCCAGCCAAGACATGCCTGGTGGTCAGAAGGATTTCCTGTTGTTTTTCATTCCTTTGCACTCAGTTGCTCAGAGAAACCCAGAAGCACGGCTTCTCTCCAGCAGTGCAAGCTTGCTCCTCGCTATGGCTTGGAGCTCAATGCTAGCAACTATCTGTGCCCCACACCACCACCAGCAAAGAGCTCAGCTCTCACGCTCAGTCAGCAGCAGGCCTCTGCGTATTGCTTCTGGTGGCTTACACCAAAACAGTGGCAATAACAAGAAGGGTTAAAAAAGGCACTCCTCTCTCCAGCTGTATTCAAGGCTTCATCTCCTACTTTCTTTAACACCCACCAACTCCTCTGCCTGCACCTGCACTGGTGGCCTATGTTCCCTCCCCCTCCAGGGGAGAGACATACAAGGCAGAGGTTGGCAAGGCACAGACTAAAGCTCTGCCCACATGGCCTCAAGAAGACTGAAGATCTGCGAGAAGCCTGCAGGGCCAGTCAGCTTCACTGTGCAGGTGGCACAGGCAGGATGTGAGGAATCAGCACCTACACAGTTGCAGTATGACAGGCATGAAGGGGGAGCAGGACACTTACTTCATCCTTTCTGCATCCGTCAAGGGTTCCTGTACAGGGAAGAAAACAGCTGTGAGATTCTTTCAGAGGAGGAGTTGGTCTCTCACACTGTCCTAAAGGGCAGAGTCTTGGTTGCTAGACCCTACCTGTGATTATTCCTTACCTACTCTGACAGGTCATGCTAGGCAAGCTTAGAGCTGCCAGGATCTGTACACAATACTCAGCTGTCTGATACCAAGACAGACTACGTGTTCTGGTTCAGAGTAGAAGAGCTAGACTAGAAACCACCACACAAGTTAGGTAACTTTAGTTTCCCATGGTGCAATCTCAGCATCTCTTGTAAAATCATCACCTTAGCTGGTGTTTCAGCTTCCTCCACATCCATAGTTAGTGGGTAGCAGGAATCTCACAGGCCAGCATACACTGAGGATTAAACTGTCACCACAGCAATCAGAACACCCTTGAAGCCCCACAAAGAAAACGAAAGAGAATCATTTGGGAGCTGAAAAATGTATTTACCATTTACACCATCCAGATTGTGCTGTGAAATGGGTTTCTTTCTGCAGACCTGAAACCAGCCACTGTAACTATTCTGGGAGAGCAGAAGAAACACCAAAGGTCAGAAAAGCCGTGAAAGAAATTAACATTCTGGGCAAGATCCCCAGAGATGGCTGGAGCAGGGACATGCAGAACAAGTAGACACAGCACAGTGACAGGAGCACATGGCTCAGCTATTCTCACTTCCTTTGCACTTTCTGTGTTAACCCCTGAGATGGCTGCTGCCTGCCAGCACAGCTGGGAGAGATTTAATTAGCACTAGAAGCAACAGTATTTTCTGTGAAAGCCCAAGACTGTGACCATTCTCACAAAGTCCAAGCTGCTCACGGACTATTTTTGGTGCTTGGTACCAACAGGACTGCAAAAACCCAAAGTGCTGTCACACTTCAGATTGTCCATGAAGTGTCACAGCCAGCTCTGGGTTGAGAGGCCATGCCAAAGACAGTTGTGGATGAGGTTGTTGACCTGCTAGCAATATTACAGAATGCAAACCATGCCAGTCCTGGCTCTAAGACTGGCTGCTTCCTTCATCAATTCACACTTCAAAAGAATGGTCTTTACCACCTGCCTACATCCTCCCATCCCTAAAGGCAAAGAAAGCATCAGTCCATTCTTTTCTTACATCCTGACCCCATATGGCAATGGGTTAATTCATGCAGAATTATCTAGCAACTGCCTCCCCTACCCCCACAAATACACACACAGCAGACACTAGTGACCAGGCAAAGGGGATAATGCAATTCCTATTAAAATAAGGCGATGGCCCCAGAGCAGGCTGGAGAAAAGAGGAGAAGGCCTACAAAGACCTGAAACAACTATCATACAAAAGATCCAGTACCCCAGGACAGCCAGGCACAGGGCACACACAAAGCACTGTGAGTATCCCAACACCTTCTGACAACCGAGCTGCCTGCCTCCTGTGCATGCCTGCTGCCCTGCAGCCTGGTGGGCCTCCAACCTGCAAACACGTGGGAAGTCTGCAGTGGGGAAAACAGCACCAACTCCTGCCTTCCTAACTCCTGGGGCCAAAGGGAAGCTGGTTCCTCCCAGGAAGATATACCCAACTTGGAGCACAGCCATGAGTGGCACCCACAAGAGAGCAGCCCCTGGTGATTAAGCACACACAGCATGAGGTCTGGGGGTCTGCTCTTGCTCTCCCCACTGGCATTACAGATTAAATGAGATCCAGGTGGGGGCTTTGGCCTTTGTGAGAGCCCTGTCTGTGAGCCAGTGGCCCTGGCACCTACCTTGTTTAGTGCCAGGCTGAAGGAATGGGAGGATCTAGATGGGGTAGGTCCCTCCTCCCGACTCCAGCGTGTTGGAGTGGAGAAGGATCCTTTCTCTGGGTAGTTCGGCTCCACTGCATGCTTCTGCCCAAGTTTAGCACACAGACGGTATGGCTGTAATAGCCGTGAACACGGACTGCTTCCATCCCTTCTGCCCTCTGCACTGCTTTTCCATGAAGACAGTGAATGCTGCTGCCCAGAGGATGTCCCTGCCAGCCCCAGGTCTGCCAGTTGCTGCAGCTCATACTGACACAGATCTACTACCCTTCTCTCCAAGGAAAGGAGTTTTTCCTTACTGTCCTTCCTCCCAAGGACTGGTTTCTTTCTTAGTCTGGACGCTCTCTCAGCCTCCTCAGCACACTTTCTCTGGCATGAAGCCATTCCCAGCCCCTCACATTTCTTTTCAGCTTTTCTTCTGCTTGGGCAGGGGGATCTTTCAGTTGCATGCTTGGTTTTGTCCCCTTGCAGGTGACCTTTCCCTTGGCCTTCTGGCACAGAGCTTCTGGGGAAAAGGAGAGAGTTCTGGTCTTGTTCTGCTCCCCTGGTCTCTCCCAGCGAGCGCAAGCGGATGGGACTCAGCACCCGCTGGGTAATCTCATCCAGGAATTTGGAGAACTGCAGTTTTTCCTCTGTGATCTTCTCCCTGCGCTTGACAGAGTCAGCGGCACTGCTGCTGCTGTGCTCCAGTGAGCACTTCTCCCTATGGCCAAGGCAGAGCTGAGGATCACTGTACTTGAGTGAGCCACGGCCACGGGAAAGTGCCTCTACTGAGCGGGACTTGCGTAAGTTCTCAGGGCATGGGTCTGTCATGTTGGTCTGCTTCAGGATCCCTTTGAGAGGCAGGTGTGTAGAGGAGACCCGAAACTTCCTCGGTGTCAGGACTTCAGGAGGCTCTTTAAACATAAGCGAGCGTTCCAGGCTTCTGCTCTTGAATGAGCAAGTGGGATGGCGTCTTTCATCTCCAGACACCACAACTGTCTCCATGCTACGGCTCACAAATTTGCTGAGGTGCCCATGACTGTGGTTTGGGCACCGCTTCCCGCTTTGCTGCCCCATCTTCCCACCATGTGGAAGTGCTGGTGAGACAGTCTGGCTCTTGATGTTCAACTCTGCTCTGCACCCTGCAACTTCCTTCTCACTGCTGGACTCCAGGGACCACGATGAGGAGAAGTTCAGGTTGCAAACCTCAAACCCCTCTGCCTGCTTGAGCTGGCCTGACTTGGTGTAACTAAACCCTGTTTGCTGGTGCAATGGTGTTAAGCCCTTTGCCACCCGGCAAGCCGTTACCTGACTCTGCTCGGCCAAGATCACTCCATCCTGGTCGTCACGAATGATGGGTACCTCATGGCGGACCTCGCGATGCTGCGGGGGTGCCTTGCGGTAAGGCTTCTTTGATGGAGCTGTGCTCGACATCCTCCCACCTGCGTGGCTCCAAAAGCGGGTTACCTACCAACAGCAGAAAGTGCACAGAAGAGAGAGTCACAGGCGCTCCATCGAACCCTAGAAGTGACCCAGCAGGAATTCGGCTCCCCTGGAGTCCCAAGCAGGTCCCCATGCAGAGTGCTAATAGAGCAAGGAAAGGATGGGGCCACAAGCCTTGAGCAGCAGCTGCAGGAAAGGGAGCAAAGTAAGAGGTAGCTGTGTCCTTCTCCCAGCCAGTGAGAGCAGAGGGCTGGCACATCCTCTCCCCCCCTCTACACACATTCACTCACGTAGTTTGTGTGTGTCCGGATTATATATAGAAAACGAGAACAGACCTCACAGCAGCATATTGATTAGGCTCTTTAGGAAAGGCCTTTTCCAATATGGAAACTGCAAGCCTTACAGGCAGCAGTGACAGCTGGAGCAGGAGTTATTGATCATGTGCTGTCACTGTCAGCAGGGACTATGTGGGAGGAGACTCCAGCCATTAAAGAGCCCAAACCCAGACAGTTTTGGCTTACACTGGAACCCCAATGGAGCAGACCACAGGAGGCTTGTCAGAAGGAGGTACCATACCATTACAACTGCTCACCCTATCAGAAAAGACAAAGACCACCCGCAAGTCACAGGTGGCATCAAATTAGGGAGCAGTGCCATTGACATTGGTACCTAAGGCCAGATTTTGCAACATGCAGCAGCACTACTACTGGAAAGACCAGATTAGTCCCTTTATCCCAGGCACACTGGGCAGGATTCTTCCTGCTGCAGAAGCAGTAGCAGTACAAGAGCAAAAAATGGAGTAGAAGGAAAGCAGCTATCTTGTACACATGGAATAATCTCCTTCCTTTGCACCACTTTGGGACTGCAGTAGAGGGCAGGAAGACTTCTCCCCAGGCAGCTAGGATTTCAACCACCCTATTGTACACAAGACAAGAAGTCTCGGAGACGCCAAGCAGTCCCTACAGAGCCCGATACCAGACTCTCCCCAATGACAACACATACATCATTCATGGTCCCCCTATATTTGGGCTAGGCACCCACTTCTCATTCCCCTTTCCTTTGCTGGATCCTAACACTCATCAAGCCTAGCATTTCTGCAACCATCAGTGCCTCACCTGCAGCACTTCAAAGTGCAGGACCTGCCTCAACTCAGATCACCCTCTCCCCTCCTCTACAGGCAGGGTCATTTGACTCCCATTCATATACCTTCAAGGCAGTCAATAGATACCACTGGCCCAGTGACCCAGCAGGCTTCACTTGCTTTGTGTTTTGGCCAGTGGAGTTTTACATGTCAAGCATCTAAATGGAGCCCCAAGAATTCTATCCAGTTCTTATTGACTCTTGCCTAGCTGCATCATCTGGACACTTAGACTGAGTCCCCTGGGAGAACTGGCAAGTGTGAAGTGTCTGCACCAAACACAGAGTGGTTCCAGGCCGCAACAGGCTTTACACTTCACAGGAACATTTTCAAGCTGTCCTCCACTCTGCTAAAAACACAAGCTCACAAAAGTTTTTCACGCCTTTCCACAGACACGAACAACTTCCTAGGACTAACCTGTAAATCACCATCAGAATGCTGGAAACTCTCCCTTGCTGCAGTCATTCCCTCAAGTTCCCTTCTCCTAAAAAGGCTCAAGTAGGTGAAGAGATCTCTAACACTTCAGAAAAAAATCACATCCAGCATACCAAATTCACATTCCACTGCATCCCCAAGCAAAACAGATGTGTCTGACTTGCTGGGAAGACATTTCTCTTCAAAGAGGAATGCTGAAATTCTGACCAGAAGTAGGTTTGTCAACACCCCACCATCAAACAGGTGATCTAGGGGACTCTTCTGTCAATTCTTGCCAGGCTAAGGACAGGAGATGCACATGGAGATATCCCAAGCTGAAATCACAATCATTTCTCTAGCCCACAAGGACCTGAGCACTTACCAGCCTGGGCTCAAATTCGAAGCCTCATGAAGCAGGGACACTCACTCAGACGCCCTAAAGAAGAGAAACAAATAGCTTAGCATCCATCACAACAGCTAGTTTGAAATTTCACCCTATAAATACATAAGGAATAGGGAATGTTTATAACCGAGGACAATTGGATGATCATCTCACTCCAGGTACCTGCCCCAATCCACATCAGATCTGAAAGTAAATTAAATTAGCTTAGGATAGTTGGGCCACGTAGCCCAGCAAGAGCTGGCAAGGCACCTGGCAAGGACATGTCCAAGGCACTCAGGCAACTGGGACCACACAAACTCAAAATCAATTAAGCAATAGCTTCAAAGAACCTTGGTTTCAGGAAGGTCTAAACAAACCTCCTGTGAAATGGGACCCTCTCAGCTAATCTTCCCTGCTACTGCAGCGGGATGCTAACTGTGAAGCCTTCAGTACAGAAGCTTGCTAATGCTAAAAATTACCTCACTCATCCTTTTAAGTCAGTGCTTCTCACATACAGATGAGCTGGCATTTATCAGACTCTTGTTTGAGCCAAAACATTATGTCCTTGTGCCTACAGCTGTGACAACCCACACATCCACAAGAGAGGAAGGAAAGCTACTCCCTGACTTCCAGCAAGCAGCGTGCCATGCTCTACCTTGCTGCTAACAGGCTTCTGTAAAATAGTGCCCAGCCAACCAGAGATACAACAAAAGTTCAGAAACAACCTTCCTCTCTGTTCGAAGCCCCAGGTTCCCATCACTACAAGAAGAGAACTGGGTTGACCTGGGAGCCAGCTGTAAAAGCGTAGCTCTGTGGCCATCACTTTTCCACTGGCATGAGAGAGACTGCAGTGAAGCCTTCCCTTCCCTGGTGCACTTCTGCTGTTGTGCTGCTTTTTCCCTGTCAATGGCAGCAAGCCCTGCGAGGCAGGACAGGAGTGCAGGGTGTGGAGCAGTTGTACATACATGGTGAGAGCCAGATTGAAGGTGAATGGAACAGGCAGGCAACCAGGACCATGGAAACTCAAGCTTTGCCAAAACAAACTGAAGAGATGCCCTAGTGCTGGCCCTGCCCCAATAAGCTGTCAGGCCCCTTTCCTCACTACAACGCTATAGTCGGGTTTCAACTAGCACAGGAAAAACACAGCTTCACAACAGCATAACTGCTCTGCAGGGCAAAGCTGTAAAGTACAGGGGGAGAAAGAGAGAGAGAGGGAGAATGTGCACCTCCAGGAAGGACCAGGCCAGCATAGTTTGAATCTGCTTTTCTACCAACTCCCAGCATGAGCTGGTTCAGCATCAAGGCAAAAACCACCAGCCACATGGGGTGACAGACAAGTAGAGGCTTCCAGGAACAGCCGCACCCATAGGTCCACACATGTTTCCATTGCAGAGGTGCTCAGAACAAACACGCCAAGGCCTCCCTGTCTCTCAGCACACAGTTCCTCAGGCTCAAACAGGACTGTCCTGCTTCCTACCCCAGAGCCAGCAACTATGCTACCTGCCATCTCATCCCTACCTACCTGGAAAAGATACCGAGATTTGAAACCTACCCTCGTGCTTTGAGAATTTCCAGAGACAAATACTCACAGTGCCTCCAGGCAACTTTTCCTCAAACAAGGACTTACAGATCCAAAGGGACGACGTGTCCAAACATTTCTGGCCGCTTGTCTCCAAATCAGCTTTGCCCTGTCAGCATCCAGCAGCATCTGGCTAACGCTCCTGAAACATGAGAAAGGAAACTTGGTGTCAGTCACCTATTAGCACAACATGGAAACAGCCAGGCACACACAGAGCAACCCACAGCCAGGTGCCAGGGCAGGAGTCAGCAGCAAACTGCTGCACCATCAGGCTACTATCTAATGCCAGGACCCTTCAGTGAAGTGAATTAAGCTCCTTGTCTTCACTGTGTCCCAGAAAAGGAAGGTCTTTTAACCATCTCTCCACTGAACAGGATGCCTGTGCAGACCAGTAACTGACCTCTGAAAGGCAGCTGTTTTTTCTAGATGGCTCCAGGGTCACTGCTTGTCTACCTGCATTCCTGTCCAACACCAGGAATCCAGTCTCTATCATTCTGCTCCAACGACCCTGCCACACCAACCCAATTTTGTTTTACAGACTTCCCTGCACTGAACAGCGCAGTTAAGCCCTCCCTGCCTACAATACCTGGGCATCCTTTGCTACCACTGAGAGAGAATCCCAAGGCGGCTCAATTCACCACACCTCTGTTCAGAGAGGAGCAGATAGTCTCTGCAGAATAGATGGACCTTATGCTCCAAAGCAGAAACGGATATAGGTAATATTCAGAAATAGAAGGCGGCATTAATTCTGCTCACCAGGCTATTCACGAGCCTCTCTCTGAAGGAGCTTGCTGTCATGTTCACATTCTGACTACCCTGTAGAAACTCAGCTTTAGCCTGGAGCTACAGCAGGAGGCAGCTCTTCAGCTATTCTAATTAGCACTGTAACACAAGAGGAAACTTAACCTCCTGGTCCCTTTTATCTGCCCTTTCCATCTCTCATCAGTAACGTTCCTTAACATTTACAGTTCTCTTCCTAGCAGGCTATCGTCTGCAGTAGCTCCAATTCTACTGTCTTCTAGCTACGAACTACTGTAGTTCCAGTCTCACTTCTAAGCTCACTGACGGTTACAGCTTCACTGTAATGGCTCATTGAGGGCCATGAGGCTTGGGCTCACATTGATCAGCATCAGCATAGTCACCTCTTTCAGGCAAACAGACATGAACACACAAAGGGTCAGAAGACTGCAGTGGAAACCTAACAATTTTCTTTGTTAATGCAAAAAACTGAGGATTCCTCCACATCCTACAAAGACAAAACACACACAACCTCTTTCCTCTTCACAGTGAGGGAGTGCCGTGACAGTGACTTACTGCAGCTGCACAGGCAGTATACAAGCTTGACTCTAGCTGTTTTTACCAGAGAGCATCCCTCAATGTAAAATCCACCCTCTCCACTTGCAGAGTATCTATGTTCTCTGTGTGATCTGAGAAAGGCAAAACGTTTACCACACACCAGGAATACGTGTGATCTAGCTACAGAACAGCTTAGACTATTGTGTACAGGGTCCACAAAACAGCCACTTCGCATGCATGCAAAACCACACCACCACCCATTCTGTTAGCATCACTTTGTCTCCAGTAACAAGAATAAAGTCTGTAACATACAAAAAAGGTCTAAAAAAGAACCCTTTGGACAAAAGGTGAAAGCACTGAAGGAAAAAAGTGACATCTGTAGACACATACTGTCTTCCTGATACTTATCAAGTCCCTTCAGGTCTGAGGTAGCTAATACTTCGCTTTGGCTGTAGGATGCACGCAGTTTCTACCTGCTTGTTGCAGCTGAACATTCCCTGCAAAGGGGCAGAGGACTTGCAGGGTTTTCCTCATCATCACCTTCTCTTGTGTTGCCTTTTCTGACCTTATAAAACAGCCAGCTTACCAGTGTTCAGGCTCAGCAGTCTCCCTTCTTCAACAGAAATATGGTGATTATGTTGCAGAAAAAAGTTTATTTCAGGCATTGTCATCTTTCCAGCCCTTTCCTTTTAAAAGCAGCATTTCTTTAAGCTTGCTTTTTATTCCAAAAGATAAACTTGTATGACAGGAAAATACATTCCATAACACAGTCACAGACACATTTGTTTCTAATGCAACACTGCAGAAACATTCATTGCCTATCACCGAGTCAGAGTACTCCAAAAAAACTCCAAATACAATATTCACATGTAAAAAAAAAAAAAAAAAAAAAAAAAAAAACCCCTGCAAAAAAC
>VFFE01000308.1:0-22901 GCA_008921705.1 Burhinus oedicnemus | reverse complement strand
TACAACGGTCCAGAGATCATAATTACAAAGATTTTTCTTCCTGAGGACTCAAGGTCACAGTTGAGGTACAGCAATCTAATAATTTATTCCTGGTCACCTTACAGCCCCTGTTATAAGCCAAGGTGCCAAACCTACCTTTCACATAACTAAGAGCATGTATAATGGAGGGTTACCACTGCTCAGCTGACGCACAAGTGTCTTCATCTGTGGAACAGCACTTGTGAGCCTTTTCCACCATTACAGGATCATGGAAAACAAGGCTGAACATTATCTTCACTTCAGAGCACTTTGTACCCAATAGGAAGGGTCTGGAAAAAGGGGCTATCCTTTGGGCTACAGACCCCCACCCGCTACTTTTCTATCCCCCTCCCACTCCTGTGAGCTCCAGGGACTTGGCAGGTCTCAGCCTTTTTTTCTTTTCTTTTTTTTTTTTTTTTTTTTTTTTTCCCCATTAGATTTGCAGTTTTTACCTTGGGCTGTGTCTAAATTTCCTTGGCATGGAGGGAACGGATGATGTTACCACCACTCCAGGGAATGCAGTAGCATACAGTTACTGCTTTTCGGATATGCTATACAGGTATATTTGGAAATCTCTATTCTTTCCTTCTTTCAAAATACATGGCTCTAGATAATGCGCTTGGAGGCTGTGGATCTCTGACTCTGTAATGGTTTGCCTGCTCAGAGGGGTGACAGCCTGCAGCAAATACATCTACACTGCCAGACATTGCAGCCTCCCAGCCCATTTTTACGTCTGGTGTTGGGGTGAACCAGCTAGACCCCACTGAGAGAAAACTTGCAGGACTGCTCCCAGCTGGCAGCACAGCACTGTGCCTGGTTTGGCTTCCCTCTGCCCCTTGCAGTCCTTCCATGCCATCTTAGACCTTGTGTTCTTGGTCGTACCCTGCCATCACCGCCACCCTCTTCTGCAGGGTATGCAACACAGCCCTTCAGCGTCAGGCTCTAAGAACGTTGCCTTCGTGGGCTGCAACACAACTCTCAAATTATTTTAGGTATGTTGACTTCAAGCACACACACAAGCAAGTATTATGTGTTATGGCCACAAGGCCAAGTGCCACGCATTATGGGCATGGCCACTCTGCTCTAGAGCCAAGCTAGCCCTGGGCGGTGTCGGCATGAGATGTTCTGTACTACCTGTCCTGGAAGGCTGGGAATTGCTCCCTAGGGTGGATGCCACTAGTGATGTAGATATAACCTTTAGCTACTCGCTAATGAAATTACTTTTCTCAGTGCAGGGGGATAGCTGCATGCTATTAGCATTAGAAATAGCAGGTTCCAGACCTGCCGCTGACTTAGATGAGGTTGTTATAACATTATCTGAAATAATCTTTTTGAATTTTTTTCCTGAAAGCTGACAGCCAGAATTTCTCTTCTGTTTAAGGCCTAAAAATCTTTCTTTCCCTGATTTGCCCTCTTCCTCTGCAGAACCATATGCACACCAAAAAAATTAACTTCTGGAAGTCTGGATGCTTTCCTAAAGCATTTAGTAGCACTGAGAACATGAAATACTGTACTGAGTCCTCTGGGAAACCTACAATTAGTGGGATGAAAATATCTTCCGTAAATGATTGAGCTCCTGAAACAGTGTGAGTAATTAAAATGCTATACAGGACAGAGTTGAAAATCCTTACAGGATTACCAGTGAGGCATTGTTTAAAAGATGTCCTTGGGTTGGACAGTAGCAGCAACATTGTGTGTAGGCATTACTCAGAGTTCCTGCTGGGAGTGGGAGGTGGCAGATACCACGTGCAGTACCTGGGTAGTCTCACACTTTCTTCCATTTTTATCCTCACTGTTCCAGCTGAGAGGAGCTCTTCATACCACATTTGTTTCATCCCAGGAGGAGTACAGGTTGATCGATTGAGTCGTTAGGGGGGTTTTTTTGTTTGTTTTGTTGTGTCTTGGTTTTGTTTTTTTTTTTTTCAAACCAGTCTGTAATGATGCCAGGTTGGGAGTGCAGAGCCAGGGAAGGGACAGCCTTGAAAAGGTATTCTCTGTACATCTACTTGTGTGGTGGTCTTACCTAGTACACGTGTGCATCTGTATCCAGGGATAGGAGCCAAAGAGCTCTAGTTTCAATTCCCAAAGGCATTTTAGTTCCTGAAGACGCATACAGAGCTTTCACAGGGCATTAGCTTGTTGGTTACCCAAATTGCTGTGACTTGATGAGACTGAATTGTCTAACTTTAGTAGAATCCTTTGAAATTCCCACTAGGGGTCCGCTTGCCGTGCACCTTTAAAAGCCTTATGAAATATGATCTGGGTGGATTTTTTGTGTGTTTGTTTTTATGGCTGGTAGGAAAGGCTTCCTGGGGATGCATTTCCCAGCATGGCGAGTCCTTCACAGCTCCATCATCAAGCACACATGGAAACAGCTTCAGAAATGGCAAAGGCTGCAAGATACTTGTAAATTGCATTAACCAATTGGACAGGATTGAAAAGGACAGTGACAGTTTATGCAAGTGACCAGTGGTTGATTTACTTTTGGGAAGATGTTTAATACTCAGCATTGTTTTGGGCTCATGAATGAAAGCTTATTATGATAAATTTGTTGGAGAGACCAGTCACGTTTTTGTTTCCTGGGTGAAAAGTGAGGCCAGACAAATAAATAAATACAGTTAGAAGCAGTTAGCAGATGTCCGCATCCTAGCTGATGTGGGATGGCATTAGTGAGCTGATAGGTGTGAGCTGGGGGAGGGATGTGAAAGGGGACATGCTTTGCACACGGTAGGCCTGGAGTGAATTTGCATTGAAGAACTTTGCAGGGAAGACAGGAATGAGAGAAAGGGAAGACGAAAGGAAAAAAGACATTTTCCTTGGTTGGGTGAAGGTCATGGGACTGGAGGGAACTGGTGTGAAGGCATGTGTGAGTGGGCCAGACCTGAGCCATGCAGGGGGGAGCTGACTTGGGTACAAAATGATTAAACAAGGATGCATGGCAAGAAGATAAGAAAGGAAGGGGAGCTGAAGGCTGGGAAGGTAGAAGCTGAGTCCAGCATGACAAGGGAGCTGTGAGATGGCAGGCAGGCCTTTCCTTTTCCAGACGCAGTTGCATCTGACTACCCATTATGTTTCTCTATCTCTCTGCAAGGAAGCTTTCCAAAAACATGAATAATACCTTATTAGGTAGATGGTAAAGCACCTCCTTTTTATCCTGCTTTAATTCATGCTTCCTCTGCTTTGGTGGCTGCCTTGTACATAGTGCTGTTAAAAGTGCAATTATCATTCTTCCTGGTTGCGCGGTATTAAGGGCGTATCCTCTCGCAGCATCTCCTGGAGGCTTATTACTCAAGAGAGAGGAGTTGTGCACTAGAAGCCAAATTAAACTGAGCAAAGAGGAGGCTGTTTCCACCGCAGGGATGGAACAGATGGTTTTGCTGAAGACCAGGTCAGGAGCTGGTCTACAGGAGAATACGTAGCTGGAAGCCTCTGATGTAGGGAATTTTTGCCACAGAGCTGGAAGACACAATCCTGTGGTTCTCTGGCTTAGCCTGACTCCTTCCCTTTTGTCCACTGCTGTAGGGATGTGGATTGGTGAGCATGCCCTGCTTGGCATGGCATATTGTCCTGCACAAGTTTCAAGGCTAGAAGTCATAATTGTGACCCTTTTCTCTGATCTTCTGCAGGATCTTGAGTGTTTCTTCTTAGAAAGCTATCCAAACCTAGATTAAAGATCCCAAGCGATGGAGAATGCAGCACATTCCTGAAACCACCATCTCCTTTCCTTTTTTAAAAAGTATCTCCTTTCTCAGTATGAATTCTGGGTTTTAGTTGTCTTTTACCATTGCATCACTGACGTTTTCCCTCTGCTTGTTGGAAAAACTCCTTACACACCACTCACTGGTCAGCTTCGAGTGGCAACCAGTCGCCATCTCCGTTTGCCGGGATCCCAGATGTCTCTGAAGCTTTCTAAGCACCAGGCAGCAAATAGTTAAGGCAGGTGAGCCGCAGGCCTCAGAACATTTTGCTAGGGAGCCAGGTGAGCAAAGAACAGATAAAGGCAGCACCTGCCTATGGGTTTGGAACAGCCCGGGGCCATGGATAGAATGTAAATACACTCTGAAAATCTTGTTGTCTGACACTGTGCCAGCGTCTTCTGGGCTCTTGTCATGGAAAATATTTCGGCTGAGGTCATTCAGTCAGCAAAAAAACAGCATTTAATACCCTCTGAGGTGCCAACTTGCTTCTTTCTTTGTGTCGATAAATAAACACAGTAGGGTAGCATTTCACGTTGCCAGGATGATCTTTGTTTTATTAGGAAGGATTTAAAGGTTGTTGATTTTTTTTTTTTTTCCCCCTTCTCCTTCCTCCTCTTTAAATGCAAAGACTGTATGTTTCTGCTCCCTTTCTCTGTGTTTGCTCCTTCTGGCTCACACCTACACGCCCAGCCTTTAGAGTGAGAGCTAATGTCTGCTTCTTGTAAATCTCTGCTGGCTGCCCCAGGCTATGTTTTTAATTCCTTTATTCAGCTTTGAGATGAGTAGGAGAAAGGTGCAGCTTTTTGAGATGATGGAAGTTGCCATTTCCCTTCTTCAGTCAATTAGGCGCTTTAGTTGTTTTCGGCTAGTTCTCAAAACTTTCCATTGATGATAGCTCTGAAGAGGGGGAAAAAAACAAAACATGTTGAGGGGAGCTGAGGGATCTGGGAGGGAGAAGAAAGAGGGCTGGTAACTGGATTATCTACTGGTAGAATGATGATTTGCTGCATATGCCTCTAGGAGAGAGAAACAGCCTGACTTCAGAGCTGTATTCCGAGCAGCTGAGCTTCTGGTCAGTCAGATTTATGGCTTTTGATTATATTTGTGCAGTGCCTGTCATTTCTCAAGCGTGCTATGAGATATGGTGATCCTGTCAGTGCTCTTGGGGAACCTATTGCTTCCTCTCCCAGATCCTTGCAATAGGAATCTCCTTCAAAGTTTGCATGGCGCTTCCTTTAATCGTGTCTTTGGGTCCTCTCCCCAGAGCCTTCTGCTCCAGACCCTGCCACTGCTGCTCATTTGGGTAATTCATGGGTGTACAGGCACTACTGGGTGAGGAGGCCCTGTTTGTCCAGGGGCAATCCCGACCTATTGAAAGCCTTTGCCTCATGTATTTTTTGGCTGACAGTCTCTCCCTGGCTCTAATACCTGTAATACCCAAGCACCTCGTGGATGGCAACTACATCATGTAGATGTTGTAAAGCACCGCGGAGTCCTGTGAAGTGGAACAACCGTGTTCCCTTTCTCCCACTGTGCTTCAGCAATGACATGAGAGCAAAGGATGGGCTTTGTCTTCTGAAACGTAAGCTCTTTCTGCTTTCGGGCAGGGAAGGAATGAGATCAGTCCTTCCACATCAGCACTTTTCTTTATCTTGTTTTCTGCCCGAAGTCTGTCAGGGTCTGTGGCTCGTCTGGAAATGAGTCTGCAAACCTTGAGGCTGGGAATCATCTCACCTGATTTTAGTTATCTAAAACTTAGACATAAAGTCTAAGATTGTCATCTAGGCTCTCTTTGGTCGGTGAGGAGTGATAAACAGCCCATGCCATTCATCTTACCCATTCTAGACATCTGCCTTAGGTTGAGATGATTCATGCTTTGGAAGCTCCTGTGCTCTCCACAAACTGTTGGGGAGGCGCAGGTGAGCATTCAGATCTAGACCCCTAAGTCTCACAGGGCTCTTCATCTGAGACATCCAGCACCTATCTTCTTTTTACCATTTCCCCTGGAAGCTGTCTGTGTGTAGGATAGAATTATATTGTCCCTTGTTGAAAGGGGATTGATCTGTGCCGATCTGACTGTTCAGATGACTTTGTGCTGATTTTGATGGAGGTAGTGTTCTGTCTGTGATGGGCCTGAGGAGCAGAGGAGGTTTTTAAAGTGAGAATGTGATAAGTACTTTGTCAAATGTTGTCATTCTTCTATCAATTTTTCAATCGATCAAGTGGATTTTAAGGCCAAAACTTCAGAGCTGATGAAAGAAAATGGAGGCCTGGTTTCCATCAAAATTAAATATCATCTCAACTGCTTTATATTTAACCTTGTGTTAATCTGTGATGTGATTGCTTATCCCTGTGTATATCTTTGAAGGAGAAAGACTGTAGGCATTCCCCACCCCAAACGAGATACAGACCTCAAAATATAAAGGGAAAAATAGAGCTTGGAACAGGGCTAATCTTCAGTTTGCTGGTGGGAGCACAATGGTGGCAAATTGCTGAGGCAGGGGACCCTGCTCTTGAACTGAAGACGGGATCTAGGCTGACAAGACAATAATAATGTGTTGGCTCAACTGGCAAACGCACATCCCTTTTGGACAGACTCAAAACGTTACATTGAGAAGCAGTTAATAGACCGTTGTGTAAGGTTCCTAATGGACCAGAGCCAGAATGCTCCATTAACCACACACATATAAAATATTCATTGAGCTTGGGTTTTGTTGCCAAGCTGGAGAAAGGGGGAGAGCTTTGTGTATAGAGATAAAACTGTCAGTATTGAGGGCTGAAGGGAGGAGTTGGTGATGTGTTCTGAAATCTTTTATTCTTTTTAAGAGGAGAAGGGTTTCTTATCTTTGGCAGGGGGCTAAAGGGTGCAAAGAGGATTAAATGCAAGACTTGCCGGGTTTTACGTTTCATGTTTAATTGTCCAAAGGGTGAAGGTACCTCCTGTCTCTGTGCCAAACTCCCTGATCTGTTCTATACATGTGGTCTGCAAATTAATCCCAGGGTCAGTCTTTAGAAAATAAAATAAATGTGAAAACCACAATCACATTCCCCAAAAGATTGGCTTCTAAATAGAAGAAAACTTTCCTAAGCACAGGAGAGTGAGGACTGTGGTGATAGGAAGTATAAGCACTGGATTTTCTCTCTGGAAAACACATGTTCACCTGTTGTTGTGCCGGTTTTAGATGTGCAGTAAAAGAAGCTTTCTGTTTTCTGGGTGCTGAATATACAATGAACATATAGGAGAGATTTGGTTGTGAGAATTGGCTTGATTTGCTGTTGCTGCTTGAATTAGGACACAATAAAGCAAATCATTGTGTTTCAGACTGAATGAGTAAACATGTGTGCCAAAGATACTGTCCATGTGACCCCTGTCTCTTTCCAGAAGGTGACTTTGTGTGTCCACTTAAGCAAGACACATGGTGAAAGGACAATAGTCCCGCTGGATAGGAAGAGGCAGGCTGTGGTGCTGTGTGCCACTGATAACTGGGATTACGAGGCCAGGAAGCAGCATGTCATGGTTTGCCTAAGCTCTGGAGGCTTTGTATCTTGTGGTGTCCGGGTAGCCTTTGAGAGGATACTGGAAAGGAGCTGGTGACCTTCCTCGTGTGTTGTGTCTGGCCACAGTCATATGAGCACCACGAAAATATAAGGGAGAGCTCCAGGAGGTGAAACAAAACATTTTGATAGGAGAGGATGGTAAAGACCAGGAACTACTTTACAGCATTCAAGAAAAGTTTGTCCTAGACAAGCAGAGACAGAGTATGTGTCTAAGGAAGTGGTGCAGGAAGAAGGGATTATTCAGACTTCTTAGAAACAGGAGAGACACTGAGAATGAATGGGAAGGATGGTATCTTCCAAAAGGGGAGCAACCAGCCTAGTGGCACTGGGAATGAAACAAGTACTAAGGGATTCCTTAAAATTGAGATGAGGACCTGGAGAAGAACAGGTCCTTGATGACAGGGATCTTGATGACAAGTTCCCCAATATGAAAAGCTCTGTGCCCTCATAGTAGGGTAGGACAGCCACCAGTGAAATTCAGGTCGTAAATAAAATAGAGCAATCTAAGCACATCCACAGTTAAATAAGGCACAGGCAGATAGGCAGCTAGACCAAGACCAAAAGTATCTGGGCTTTTCTATAAATATTAAATGTATATAAAGTGAGGATGGGTGAATTTTAATGTACTGGCCTCCCAGAAATCTTACTGAATGAAGCTAATCAGTACAAAGCTGTACTATCAGGACACTTATTATGTAGAAACTACAAGAATAGATTTTGCCGTTGGAGGAGTGACTCACAGTCTGTTGGAAATCGGAGTCCAATAAGATAAATCAGTTATCTGTATCATCATTTACCACCCACTCTCTATGAATGGAAAGTTGCCACGCCAAATCAAGAAAAACATTATAATAAGCTTACCCTTTTAAACAGCTGACCCATGGCAGTGACAATATCCATGAAATACCAAGAAGGATAAGAAGTAATGGAAAGATAGTATACAAGAAAAGAGACTGGTGAAGATTTTTCCTAGTTAGGATATAAAGAGCAAATTTCACTCAACATTTTTAAACAGACCAATAAAAAGGAAAGACACTCTTGACTAAGACCTTGTTTAAACTATAGCTGCTGCACTGAAGAGTTGCTTGGCAGTGGTGACCATTGCATGGTCAAATTCAATACTTTTTTGTAGAAATAATAACATTACGAAAATGCCAAAGACCATGACAATATTTTTCTTTTAAAAGCAGTTTAAATAACAGTAAAGGAGCAGGTAAATGAGCTAAGAGTGTAAGTGGCATCTCGGTAAATTGGAGAAAACATCTCATCAATTCCCCAAATAAACCTAACCCAAAAAAGTTACTACAGTTTAACAGTGGAGTAAGGGGGACTATTAGAAATAAAAAGATGTCCCTTAAAAAGTGGAAATGATGCCTAAACAAAGAAAATGGAGAGGAATATAATTTCTTACAAGTTAAATGTAAAACTATAACAACACAAACTAAAATATTTTGAGGATTGACTCACGGAAGACATGAAAACTAATAACAAAATCTCTTCCAAATGCAACAAGAGCTGGCAGTCTGCCTGCAAATGGTGGGTTCAGCAAATGACCAAGGTGTGAAAAGAGCAATTGAGGTCAGTAAGACCCCTGTACAGCAGAAGGCACTGGCTGCATCACATATAGGAAGCCCTCCAAGGTTTGAGCCCAAGGAATGGCCGCTAGTTAAACTGTTAATAGAAGAGCTTTTAAAACAGATCCATGAAATGAGCAATAACAAATGACCAGAACAAATTATATTCACTCAAATGTTCTAAATTACTCTGGTATGAAACTTTTGGGTTCAGTCAGCCTTGATCCCAGACGAGGTAAATAATGTGACACCAATCTTACAAAGGGTTTCAGCAGGGTTTAAAAAAAATACAGACTACTCAAGTCTGGCTTCTGTACAAGGAAAAATTGAGAGGAAATCATAACAGATTTAGTGGCTACATACATGAATACAATATATTGTGGATGTGTTAACATGGCCTTTGTAAATTAAAGACATGCATTGCAAACCCTGGAGTTCTTTGAAGGAATGAATAAGCATCTGGAGAAGCGTGTGACACTTAATATAGCATACTCAGAGTTTTGAATAGATTTTGAAAAGGTCTCACCAAGGTATGAAAGATAGTTATAATTAGCCAATTTTCACAATAGAAAAATTTCATGTTCCTTATAGTGATCCTTTTGGAGGGCAGTCCTTGTAGAGTTTCTGAGGCAGGGGGAGCTGTGTTCTTCAACAGTCCTACCTGGAAAAAAGAATTAGTAGGGAAGGGAGGGAGTTCATTCATGCTGAAAAAATCACTATGACAGTGATAACTAAAGCTTTTTGGTCCTTTGCAGAAGGATCTTGAGAAACTGGGCAATACAGTGGCAGACAAAAGTCGATGTCAATATACGTAAGTAATACAGGGGAAAATAATCTTGACCATTCGTGCCTTTAGATAGTTATGTTTTCTGTACTCAGGAAAATGATTAATAAAGTAATTATTGCTGATTTTCCAGACATATCAGACCAGTACTAAAATTCCTATAAATGACAAAGAGAAATTTTTGGAGTTATTTGAAACAATTGAGAACAAAACAAACAGCTTATGCCACTGCAGTATATACCAGAGAGAGACAGAGATGTTGATCTTCCTGTAGTGTTCCTGCATCTTGGCTGCTGTGTGCCCGACTGCTCGCTCAATTTCGAAATAGATGTATTAGAAGTAGAAAAGACATAGAAAAAAGAGCAGTAAGAACAGCTAGAGGTGTGAAATGTCTCTGTCTTTACAGAGAAGTCTAAATAAAGTAGTGCTTCTCAGCCTTGAAAACTGAAGAAGCATTTGACAGAGGCTCATAAAATCATGAGTGATATGGAAGAGGTGAATGGGAACTGATTATTCCCTCCCTCTTGTAACACAAGGACTAGGGGTGCTAAAGAAACTAAAAGGGTAGTAGCATAGAATAAAAGGAGTACTTTTTCCATTATTATATTGTGGAAGTGATGATGAATGCTGGAAATGGCAAAATGAAATAAATTTAAGATAGGATGATCCAAAATCCTGTAGGGATCCATTCATTAGAGGCTACTAAATACAATGGCTTGTGTGGGCTTGGAGGTTGCCTCAAGTCCCTAAACTGCTGATGGACAGAAACTGGAAGGCTGTGACCATTCAGTGTATGGCCTGCATCTTGTGTCTGTTAAGTGTCTGCTTTTGGACAGTGTTGCAGGTAAACTGCTGGGCTATAGATAAAGCTTGGCTTTACCTGCATCACCATTTTTGTATCCCTTTTCTACTAACGTTGAACCTGCTTAACTCCAAATTTTGTTTCCTGCTTTGTGCCATCTCGCAGTTGTCTTTGAAATACTCCTTTTCCTTTCTCTAGGTTTGTGTGAGCTTTTGGCCCAACAGCAAGTACTCAGCTTTTCCTGCTTGATGTGCAAGTTTCTGCATCCTGAGCCTATGGATCCCTTCTCATATATGGAGATAGACATTGTGTATTTTCTTTTAAAAATCACCAAATTTCAGCCAGATTCACAAAATCAGTTGATTTATAAGCCCTGACTTAACAATGCATGTAAACACAGGACTAGCTTTAGGCATATGCTTAAGTTCTGTGGATCTCAAGCACATGTTTAAGTGCTTTGCCACATAAAAATAGAAGCATGATTTAACAGTAGGCCTGACTTTCCATTGTGCTATTTTAGTTTTATGCTGATTTAACTCCAGCTAACTCAGCCAGGATACAGGACTTGGTTTGGAGAAGACAACTTTGGTCTGAAAACAAGTTATTCCAAACCCTAGAGCTGGAAGAAGTTCTCTAGGACCAAAGATTTACAAGAAAGGGTGTGATGGCAGAGTGTTAGGCTGCTTCTTCTGGATTCATGGTGTGAGTGTGAGTTTCATGCTGGAATTGCACAACACCCAGATAGAAGTGGGTGTCTGGCCATGCTGACAATGTTAAAAGCATCCAGATGTGAAGGTTTTTGGCTATGGAAACTTTTGTGCTTTAAGTGTGCTAGCCCAATTTCCTTGGGAGAATATTTGGACTTCTTCCTCTGGTGAGATTTTTTTTTTCAACATAATTTAAAATGTTGAGAGAAGCAGTGATTTGCCTATAGTAAAATCTATAGATCTGCCGCCTGAAAGCTAATTACAGGCCGTTTCACCTGGATTTCCGTAAAATATAAACAGATATTAGGAGAGAGAAAGAAAGTACTGCCCCTGCCTTGAACTGACAGCAGTGTTTGGAGAGGAATAGCAGAATATTGTAAATATTATGCTAGAAAGATGAGATGCTGCACCCCAGGTTTGATAGCAGTCCAGAGGCACGTAAATGAGACAGGAGACTGGATTCTTTGATTTCTAATGTTGAATGCTCTTAAATCATAGAATCACTGGCCTGATTTTGCTTGTACTGATGTTCACCCAGCAGTTTGAAAAGGAGTCATTAAGCAAACTCTTCATAGAATTATCTGGATTTGTACTGATTGCTTTCAGCTGTACGTGAATAGCTGCCCTAAAATTTGAAAGGCTACTAACTAGAAATGGTTGAGAACTCTTAGTTTTGAGTTGTCTTACTGAACGTATTTCTTTGTTCTGAATTGGTTATTTAGTAGGGGAAAGGAGAAGGCATTAGAAATCCCTCAAACTGTTTGAAGGAAGGATTGGTCCTGCTCCACTGATGCCCTTGTCTACAGATGTTCCTATAAGACCCTCACTGAACACCAGGCAAAGAATTGCAGTGGAAGTTTCAGAGCACTCTGACAGGTAAGGGAAATGACGAATCAGAACAGCAGGTGAAACCCATAGGTACCTAAAGGATAATGGTCTTGTCTTGAATCTGAGTTGCTGTACTGCCTCGTACTAAATTTCTTGTGTTTCATGATAGAAAGACCAACTGAGACAGCTTCCTTGTGAACCTTGACAGTGATCAAAAGTCATGTCAAAAAAAGAAAAGAATTGACAGGGGACACAGAGTAATATGCTATGCAAGTGGCTGTTTTATTGGATTTTTTTGCCTCTGACTCTAATGTAGCCTGCAAAGGCCACTGATGATTAACTCTTGTGTATTCCTCTAAAATAAAAACAGATATGTGATGTTATAGAAAAATTAAAGGAATTTCTGTATCTTTGAGTTGCATGCATGGCTTACCCACTCATATTTGTACTGAAGTCTTTCAGGATTGGTAAGATGAGTTTCCTTTTTGGGCTGGGGAAATGAAAACTAATGCCAGATTGCGTAGGCAGCTCTGGACTGATGTGAGTGAAACATCAAAACTCATCAATATCTGCAGATATTTTCCTGACAGTGGTGGAAAATGGCACGGCTAAAGCCCCAGGGTGCTGGGATAAACATTTTTGACAGCCTGTATGGGAAGGGAGGTAGTTCCCAGGACATGTTGGGTCCAGAGGCAGGAACAGCCACTGGCATGGAGATGTGTGGAAGCTTTGTTTTTCCATTCTGACATAGGAATGCTGAAATAGAGTGTTTCACTGTGATAATAAAGCCAGTCTAGTTTTGAGATGGGTGTGTGGTATCTTCTGCAAATAAGATTGCAGCAGGTGGTGGCATTGCTTCCTAGTCCCAATCAGAAATACAAATTCTTCTTAAAATACTGAGGGAAATGTTATCAAAAAGCAGTGGAGACTCTGTGTACCAATGGGAAATGGATGGAGAGTTACAATGGCTAAAAGCAGAGGTGTAACACTTGCCTTTAATGGGTACCTTGCCCGGATATACTACATAAACTTTCAAAATATAGGTTTATCGTGCAGTTCCATGCACAAATAGGCCTATGTGCTCTCTCTGAAGATAGCAGAGACACAGCCTGGATCAAGGAAGCAGCGCAAGTCTTGTTCACTGGGACCCCAAGTTGGGTTTTAGGAACATGGGGCTCCATTCCTCATTTTGTTATAAAGTTCTTCCATGGCTTTCAGTTGGTTCTGCCAGTTTATGTGCAGGTACGTATGTCTAATACTATAGGCTAAACTACTTATTCATCTGAAAATATACAGGGAGGTGTGCTCTCCCACTCTTGCAGAGAAGCAGTGAAAGGATTCCTGAATTCAGTTATGCCGTCACTCTGGTTTTGGGACTGGGAACTCAGCCGTAGAAAAGTGCTCTCCTGGAAACAGCAAGCAAACAGTGGGTTCTCCCCTCCAGGTGCCAACTGCAGCACACCCCCAAGTCCTAGTGCAAGGAAGTGTTTCACATGGACAGTTGCATCTCCCAGACCATTTACATGCATATGCACATGCTCTTTCTGGGTTTTTACCGCTTAAGCATAAAACACAAATTCTTTTCAGATGCGAAGCCTCCGTATGTCCACATCTGGTTTGATGTGTACCTCACTAAGAGTGATATGGGTGCACAGATAATGTCTTCTTTCATAGTGTAGTTGTCCAGCCTCAATTTACTCATGTGCTAAATTTCTTGTGTTTCATGATAGAAAGACCAACTGAGACAGCTTCTGCTTGTTCCTTTTCCCTTGTGCTGAATTACTTGTTAATGCAGATATAACCTCTCTTTCGCTCCCTCTCCGTCATGAATGTGAATCGACTTGCCACAACGTGCCACTCTCTAGAAATTACAAAGCCTCAGAAGATAATTTGTTTCTGGTGCTGATAGCATCTGTTTATTCTAATGCACCAGCCAGTCGGGCTGTGCTCGCCTGCAGATGGGGAGAAAATGACCTTCAGTAAAATCGCAAACTTAACAATTCTGAAAGAGCATCTCCTTTGGCAGCTAGCTGCTGGTGATGTGAATTCTGTGTTTTCAGGAAGGCAGCAGACGAACCGGTGAGAAGCGACTCTGCCATCATTGAGGCAGAAAGTAACCTACAGCTTTTTGGAGAGTAAGGAAATATGGGAACATTTACAGCAGGGCTGCAGCCTGAAAAAATGCCGTGCGCCAGATCTTTGCAGGATGCTTGGATTCCTTGCTTTCATAAGCATGACAACTGCCTCTGCTCCTTTGCTCACGGATATCCAACTAGAGCTCAATTCTGATGCCCCACTGAAGGTCTGATTAGAGCACTGGCACTCAGAAAATCAGATAAATGAAGAAAATAATAGTTTAAACTGAATAATCCATAGGAGTTCAATTGGTTGACTGGTTGTGTTAGAATTGGCAACAGTGGCACAAAAAAAGTCTACTTTGTATCTTGTGAATAAACAGAGAATGAATGTTTTCTCTGGATAATGGAATAATTTTCACTTCACTGGTACTTGGGAGTATGTTAACAATTGGGCTCTAAAGTTACATATGCAAATCATTGGGTTTTTCTAACTCTAAATCCTGGAGTTGTAAAGCTGAAAAGTTCCTTAGTTCTTTTATTTTGATTTCTAATAGCCTTACAGTGCTGGGGAAGTTCTAGAGAGAAAATCTAATTTTAGATCAATATTTTAAATAGAGTGCTATGATCATTCATAATTAACATTAATATTAATTAATTAAAGGAAATTCAAAGCAAATCATACAATGTATGGGCATACTAAAGAAATATAAGACATGAAGAGGCATCTAGTATTGATTTTTTTTAAAGTAACTTTGGTCAACCATCGTTGGATTTAAAAATAAAAATATCTGGTTCATTGTTATACTAATGTTGATGTAAGAATTTCCTATAAGCCTTTAAATTGCTCCTATACATATTCATTCATAAACTGAAATGGTACAGTATCAAGTAGGCAATGGTACATGGATTCCGACTGTTTCAGTTACAGATCTCGAAGTGGGATTTGAAAATAGATTTGAAGTGTAAACACATCAGATAGCTGTGTTCCTAGTGGGATCTTGCCAGTCACCCAGTCATTGCCTTAGTTGTTTAATGGTGTGGCAGTGACTGGAAGGAGACATTAAGTCCCCACTGCTAACTCCATGTTAGCAGATGACAGAAAGCATAATTTGGATCCCTTTGCTTGCACTTAGCATAGTTTGGATCCCTTGATGGAATGGAAATAGCAAATAATTTTTCTTTTCAGGATGCTACAGGTAAAGGAAATTAAAACTCTGAGATTTATGTACTAGATGGAATAGAACGTGTTGAGAAACAGGAATCTGGAAAAGAATTGAGGGTTTGAATGGATAATCGGCTGAATGTCATCTCTCACTCCAGTGCTGTGGCCAAAAGGGCTAAAGCAACCCTTGGATCCTTTCTAAAGCCTACTTGATATTCCCTGCTTGTATACCCAGGGATCACTTTACTGCTGTGTTTGGCATTGGTGCAACTGCTTCAGGAACACTTCATCCAGCTGTGGTACCCACAATTAAAGAAGGTGGTTGAAAAACTAGCGATCTTTCAGAGAAGAGCCACAAGAATGAACGAAGGATTGGAAAACATGCCTTACAGTGGAGCCCATCTCCTTAGCTTACCAAACAGCAAGTCAAGAAAAGCTCAAGACTGGTTTTCAAGTATGCTATATAAGGAAGAGAAATTCAGAAACAGAAGCTCCTTTGGGCAATAGTACAATAAGAATTGGTAGTCAGCAGTTGGATGAGTTCATACCATACATATGTCTTCAACTTTTAACAGCAGAAACCATTCTTGGAGCAAAACTCAGGGCTGTAATTTATTCTGTCATTGGCAAGTAGAGATTGGATGCTTTTTCCATCAGTTACACTCTGGTTCATGCAGGTATTCACTCAGAGCAGCCTTGTTGCTGGTGCACTTTCAGGAGTCAAACCTAGCTGACCATGGCTGTCCTCTCTGGTTTTGTTAATCTATACGTCAGAGTTCTCACTCCAAATTGTTCGTAATCTAGATACACAAAATCCTTCAGATACAAATTCTGCTGTCTCATCTGGATCCTAAACTCCATTCTCCAGCTTCACCATAGGATTGGATAGGAAAAGCAAAAATTTGTGGAAGTATTTGTATGAGAGATTTTGTTTGATCATATGAAAAGCTGAGGGACTAGATGTTATTTTTTTTGAAACCATTTCTCCATTTTTCCAATTCCCATATTAGCACACAGCCTTTGGTAGGGGGCAGGGCAGGAGGTTTTGAATGAACGGTTAGAGTCAGGCTCCGTTTCTCAAAGGCTTGAAGTCATGGTCTGGCAGAAGGATCCACCAACATTTTTGAAATAGACCAGGGAAGAGAAGAACCATGTGTCTGTTTCCAGGTCCTACCCCTGACATTCCGTCTAACAAAGCTGGAAGTTGCAATTTTGACTACTGGGCAGTCTGTGCAGTGACCTGTGGCTTTGGCCATTATCCTGTCTTCCTCTTTAAGGAGAGGTTTTCTCCTGGGCAGCACAAAAGCACATTAGCAATGGCACAGTGAGGAGGTCTGCCTTTCTGCTGCCCGCACTGTGCATGCCCTGAGAGAAGGAAGTCTGCCTAAAATCTTCCCCAGTCCTTGAAAATAGAAGTGGGCATGTCACGTCTCACTGTTCACTGAACTGGGATTGAATCCAAATATTCTTTGAATGTGATCAAACCTCAAGTTTGGAGAACATCTGAGCCTTGGATTTGGGTTCTTTCCATTTTAGAAACACTACTTTCTGGTCTGCTTCTCTATGACTACTTAAAAGTCTTCAAACCAGATCTGTGGCTTTCCCCACTTCCCTACTGGGTTACTTTGGTTTCTGAACCTTTGAGTTTAGCAAAGAGAGGCTACTTTGCTTCCTTCTACAGAAAGTTATTGTCACCAGGATGATATGAAGCAAGGAAATTTGTTGAAGCCTTGATCTGAAATGTTTTATTTCAAGGTTTTTTTGCTTACTTTCATGCCAATAAGATTTCTTCAGAAACTCCATTATAAGACTCAGACTCTGCTATGATTGAAGTTGACTCTGTACTCTTAGTTTTCCCCATTTTTATTGGACAAATTATACTCCCTTTCCTTTTCTCTACCCAGGCTGTGGAGAGAGCCCAGAACAAGGACCCAGCACCTGGCTGTGTTGGTTGTGGTCCTGCACCAGCCCCTCCATGCTGACACCTACACAGAGCTCTTGGCCTGTTTTGGGAATCAGAACAATTGTGGTTATTCCATTGCCTGTGTGAACCTGGGCCTTTGAAATCCCACCCCCCCAGGGAACAGTAAGGGGTGCTTCTTGCTCATTTTTTCTCTTTAAATCCCAAATATAGTATCATTTCTAGGAATGTTTAGGGACGGAATACACCCCTTTTCAAGGCAGCACACAGCTTCTTCATCACAGAGATCACGGCTGCGGCTGAATTGGGAAGCATCTGTACAACAGCAGTGGTGACCTCTCTTTGCTGGCTCTCTCACCAGGGTTGAATTTCACTCTCTGAGTACACTTTTTCATGGGATTTTCATCCCTAATGCATGTAAGTATTGGGCAGCTGTAAACACTCCATCCTCTTCATAGAAATTAGTCCACACCAGGACTGCAGACTGACGAGGAAGCTGTGCAGGGCACATGCTGTGCCTAAGTTTTGGAGGGGTTCAGCTGTGAACTCGGTGTTTGCAGTTTCTGCATTTGTGCTAAGTGCTCTAGCCCATGGTCAGCCGTCCATGCCATTGCTGTAACAGCATTGTAAGAGCATTTGCTCTTGGATTGCAAAAACTGGGCTGTATGCCAAATTATCTATGCTCTCCTCCGTGTCCTTTTTGTTTTGAAATCTATTTTAAAGTCAAACTCCAGCAGCTTTGCAACGTGGTAAGAAAATGCTCTTTACCAACCTAAGGTGCTATATGAATGTGGTAGCTACAGATGTAGTTCCCTAGTTCATCTGAAGGCATTTACTACCATGACTGTAAACTGATACGAGTGTTTTAGTTTTTAGTGGTTTACAAATATTCAAGATAGCTTGTGTGATGATTACATTTAATACATTTGGGGATCAATGGTAGAAATATCATGAATGATATTTTTTAAGGCATCTCCTGTTCTTTAAAGAAGTGCCTTTAGTTTGGATCAGCTGGAGACTTCTGGAACAAGTCAATGATAAAAGCGTAAAGAAATTTTCCTTTGTCCAATATACAGTCATCACTGGGTCTCCCTAGTCAAGGAAAAGACTGCTGTTGAAATTAACTTTATGAGAATCCAGTCAAAGCAAAAAATAATACTGAAATATGTTGTACTAAATCTTACAAGGCAAACATTCTTTCTGGAGATATTCTGGAAGGGCATTTCACCTGGAACAAAAAAATGAGGTGAGGAAGAATAAAAAAAAAAAAAGTTTCTATTTTCTGGATGTTGTCATTTTTTTTGGTAAGAAAAATTTATTGTATCATTAAATTAAAGAAGGCCTTGTTTTTATAAGGATCAGAGTAAAGTTATGTGTTAACTTGGAATTTCCAGGCTTTCAAAACCCAGTATCTTCCATACTTGTATTTCTCTAGGCTTCCAGAAAAAACAGATGAATGACTCTGCTTGTTCTCTGGGATAAGGTGTCTTTCAGGAATCCTATATTCCCCCTCAAAAGTGGCCCTGCATAGTAAATTTTACCTCTTCACCCAAACTTTCTTTGCTGGTAAGCATTCTAGCTCCAAGCTGTTGTGTTTGCATTCAGAGAGCAAAGGCTGAATCACCATCTTAATTAAGGTCAGTGTGTGATATCTTTGCTATTCTTCCAGCTATTCTTGGCTGGTGAATAAAGAGTTAAAAATAGGACATACACTTTCCTCTCCTCTAGGCTTTGGTGATTGCCCAGTTTACAGGAAGGTCCTAAAAATTTTCAGTGATAGTGTGTTTTGATTAATATTCATATTTCCATTCATGTTTTTCTTTAAAAGGCTAAGTTGAATGCAGACCACAGAATCAATTGAATTGTTGTGTTTGCCCCGCATGTCATTAGGAATAGAAGGGAATTTAGGCCATTGGTCACGTTGGAACTTTTTTCAGTCTAACTCTATCAGTTGATAGATCTTCATGTTTTTAGTGCCCTTCGATAGGTTTATTTGAGTCTAAATTACATCGGCAGAAATATCTCAAATCAAATCAATTTCTCAGACTCTAGCTGGAACAGCAGTTGAAAGTCAGGGTCAGGAACCTAAAAAAAAAAAAATGGGGACAGAGGAAAGAGGAAAGTGGGTCCTACATCATTACAACGTTTTCTCCCAATAACTTGTATGAGTTTCATTGCAGGCCCCAAGGCAAAGAATTTTCCACTTGGGCTGCAGGAGGGAGTGTTGAAGTGTTGGAAGAGGCAGGATGAGAAAGCAGCTACGGTGCTTAGGTGGTTGTTCTTAGAAAAGCATTGTTGGCAAACTAGCACAATAATTTTGCAAAAGAAAAAAATTCTTGCCCAGGAAGGAGAATTTTGCTGACATGGTGTTAAGAACAGAAATATCTGCTCTTATTTCATTCTGTTCTCTAAAGGGATTTAGCATTTTGCTGTGTAGCTCTTTCACACCAAACTAACTTTCAAATTAAACCCAGTTCCTCTGCCAACATACTTTTTAAAGGTGCAACACAACTCTATTTTCAGAACTCCATCTTGTTTGAAATGTGTCGAAGTTGTTGTATTTTCTGGCTTAAAGTGAGAGGCTGAACTTAGGGGCCTGTAAAAAAATCGTGGTAACATAGTTGAATCCTACAGAAGTCAACTGTGGACAGAAGTTGGTAACATTAGGTTGTGTGTGGCTTCCCCCAGGATCAGAAGAGAGATCTCACGTGGGTTCCTTAATACTGCTTGGAGGCTGATCTCTGTGCTCATCCCTCTGTGCCAGAGGTACAGTCACTGGGCGGCGTTGGGGAATGTGTACTCTCCTGGCTAGTGCTCCAACTGGATCATTGGCATCAGGTTTTTAAGGCATATTATGGCAGTGCTAAAAAATGGTGTTATTGGATTACCAAAGTGCTTGGATTCAGCTCGTTGGTGTGGCCTTTCAGTAATTTGGAATGAGAATAGAAAGAAGAAAACAGTTTTGGCCCGTCTTCTGAATTGTCTGTCACCATTCAGAGACTGTCCCACAGATGTGAGCATCTCTCTCATGGGGAGGAGAAGAGTGAAGGAGAAGGATGGTTTTTGTATTCAGCTTGTACTGACATTAGGGCACTTGTAGTTATTCCCCCATCGAGGCACACTAAGTAGGGGCGCCTCACAAGATGATATAAGAGCTGTATTTTATGACCTGAACGCAAAACCTGTATTAGTTTCAACCTGCTTCTGGTAACATGTGTCTAATGCTAAATTACCTCTTTTATGTGGTTTGTGTATTACACGCTAACCTCAGATTGCTTTCATGTGTGCAACTTTCAGGAGTTCAAGAGTTATGCAGGAAGAGCAGCAAAATGTGTTTTTGCCAATCTCTTCAGTTTTTGGGCCAAGCTGGGTTCTAATGGGCAATTTGAACAGCCACGACTACCTGGAAGAGCAGGCGTAAGCAGCTTGCGTGGTGCAGACGTGTGAGTTCCTGTGCATGGGAGGCAACTACCAAGGGAACCCATTTGGGAAGAACTATGATGGTGTGGGTCAAAGGCTAGACAAGTGACAAGCAGTGACAAGCAGAACAGGATGGACTGGGAAGCAGCATTACAGAGTCCTCATTTTCTTAATCAGCCGTGCCTCTAGAGTTGTCGATGTGAGCGTATAAATGATAGACCTAGCAGTGGCAATGCTGTGCCACAATGGGGGTCTGGACAGCTCTAGGGCTGATGTGCTCACTTCTTGCTTAGCTGCCTGAACCTGAATTGGATTTTTAGAATAAAATTAGTGTTTTCTAAACTAGTTTTAGATGCCTTGGGAAATGTTTGTGGATGAGTGACCCCACAGCTGGTTATTGAGATAGGGTTAGGACCAGCATGGCAATAGTCACAGACACTTCATGGTGCCATGTGGATTTCCTAATCTCCCTTTAAAGCCAAATACCCACTCTACCTAGGCCCACAGTGTTTCTCCAGAGACTACCCATGTGAAGGATGAAGTGAGCAGTTACAGGAGTCTGTATTAATGCACAGGGTGAGGCAGGAGAAAGGAGACTGCATTATGGTGGGGCAGCACAGTGGTTACAACAAAGCTTGGGGAGAGGAGCGGAGGCATACCAGCATGTTGGGGCCGCGTGCAGAGAATGCTCCTCCCATCCTGCCCATTGCCAAGGGCTGTCACTGTGATGGATGCCATAGAGCGGGCTGGCAGACAGCATGTTCCCCATGGCCTGTCTCCCTCTCTCCTGCACAAAACAGGGATCCAAGGAGCAAGGCAGCGGGAAGCCCCGAACATCCCTGCTTTACAGCACCTGCTTTGCTCTTCCATGCCGCGAGCCCTCCTTGGAGGAAGAGGTGGGATTGCTCTTTCTGTCTCTTCCTGAGTGGGATGATCTCGGCATGAGTCACTTGCGGCACGATATGGACCCTGTTTCTTTGGAAACAGCGCCCAACTAGCAGCTGCATGGCTCAGCACATCTCTGACGCAGCTTCTGGAATAGGGCAGGGCACCTTCCTAACCAAAGCATTCAAGGGCAAGGCTTGAGCGTGCTCTAATTTTGCAAATGGTTCTCGCCTGAGAGCAGGATGCAATGAGTAGAAGAGGGTGGGGATGCTGTGGATCCATTTCCCTCGTTCTTGGTGTCCACTTAGTGCCTGTAGTGTGCTCGCTTCTGAGCCTACAAGGAAAGCCACAGGAGCAATGAGCTCTCTACTAGAGATATTAGCTGTAACACAAAGGGAGATCTTGATTCATCGGTCACTGGTGTCTTAGTAGGGTTTCAATGGCTGAGGATTATTCCTGAAATCTGCACTTGAGTCTCAGCCTTTTTGCTGTGGGAAGCTGCCTTGCTCCTGCTTGAATCTTCTTCTCTGGTCTTCATTTTTAATGTATCTCATGAGATTCTCAAATATCTCCTAGACCAACACCTTCCCTTCCTCACAGAGGTCTACCCTTCACTTAAGTCATTGGAAAACACTACCCCAAAGCCGCTTGCTTGGGCTGACTGACATGCTGGGTAGTTAATGAACCAGCACAGCTGTGTTGAAGCATCTCAACAATGAATACAGGCTAAAATAGAAGCCACAAGCGGGAAACATGCAAACCCTTCCTGTGCCAGAGACAAAATCCAGGGAATGCTGGGCCAGATCGCTGGCTTTTCACGCCTCTCACTAATTAAATCCTAGTCTGTAGTCCACTTGTCTACTCCATCCAAGTTGGTGTCTTAAAAGCTTTATGGAGGCATTTCCATTGGGGCATCTTCCAGTAACAACAGAAACCCTCATGCATCACCTTTAAGGCAGACACGTGTAATTAGGTTGTTTTTTGGAAGGCTGGTTTGCTACAGGCAAATGGCCCATCACAGAGTTTAAATGGCCAGTTTGTCCAGTTTTTAACCTCACAAAGATTTTGTTACAGTTAATCCTTTCCTGATGGTCCCTGCACCCTGTTCCAAGTAACTTAAACAATACAGCTTAAGTCTATTTAAAAGGAGGGGTGGAGTACTTGTCCCACTCATTCCAGCAAAGATACAAACCCAGGCCAGTCAAAAGGTTTCAAGTAAGATCAGGTGATACTCGAAATATGAAGATAGTTTGTTTGTTTAACAAGCCAAATGTGGTGAGTGGAAGAAAGTTATGTAGTTTTTAATCAACTTAACATTTGTGCAATGCTGCATGCAGAAGTGGGGGCAGTAGTCACTATGTAACCAGTTCTCATAATTTTATCTGAAATTTTGCAATGTGATGCTTTGGGAAAAAAATAATCTGTTATTCTCTAAGAAATTAAGTTCTCATAAAAAAAAAAAAAAA
>VFFE01000306.1:0-31019 GCA_008921705.1 Burhinus oedicnemus | reverse complement strand
GCCCCCCCCCCCCCCCCCCCCCAATAGCCTGCTTTGGTCTGACCTGTGCTCCATAGCCACTCTCTTTTGGGCTCTCTTCCAGCCTTGGAGCAATAGGAAACTTAAACTTTCCTTTCCATGCAGTGTAGCATCCTAACTCGGGCACATCTCCCTTGCTTGCCGAGTTTGGTTAGAACAGCTGCTTAGTCAGAGGAAGACCATCAGTCACTAGAAGACCAGGCCAGATGTTTCGAAGGAGAAAGGTCAGAGCTGCAACAAAAAGACATGAGGAGATTAGAAACTGATTTCCAGCTCTCACCTCCCCCAAGTCAAATTAAATAAAACAGGCAGCGGTCAGGGCTTCTCATGCTGTTCCTCGTATATAGTCTGAACGTGGTATGCTATACCTCTGCTTGTCATGAGGCAGCTTCCCCTGGCTTTAAGATACCTTGGGTATTGAGGGCGGTGTGGACAGTAGTTAGTGACTTGAGTGGAAATTCAGTGTGAAACAAGTCCTGCCTGGAGGGGTAAAAGAGTTTTGCTGGGTGACTCTTCCATTATCATTCCTCTTTCCTCATTAACTGCAGTGTAGCCCCTCACTTGTTACTTAGTACTGGGCTAACTTGCAAGTGTCGTTTGGCATCTGTTTGCCTTTTTATGATGTGGTCTTAGTGTTTGCTCACCTGTGCCAACACAGGAATGGTTTGCAGAGGTGTCTTTAGCTGCAGTGCTAGGAGTGAAGACGTGAGCCCCGTCACTGTTCAGTGGAGGGGTGCAGAACAATCATTCAGCAGCACAAGGTCCCTACCCAGTTGGTGTAAATCAGAGCAGACTGCAGCTTGTGAGCACAGAGAGTCATGGAGCAGTCTATGGCCTGGGTCATGCTAGTTTATAGCCAGCCCCTTCCTGACTGCTTGCCCATCCTTATGCTTCACGTGAAGCTGCAGTACTGTATGCTGGAACCATTGTTTTCAGAGACATGCATTAAACACGAGGGCAGCTGTGTCTTGTTTGAGTCATGTCGCTGATGTTTATGCTGTGTTGGCAGAACCAAGTACGACACTCGAGCTTTTAAAATCTTAGTCCTGGTTTATGACCCTCAGTTGCTGGATGGCTTGGGCAAGGAAGGAAAAGCTGCTGTCTACCCCTCAGACTGTCAGTAGAAAAGATTTTATGTAAATTGTGTGATGGAGTCAGTGGCAGAGATGGGAAATAGGAGCTTGTAAATCCTGACTCCCAGGCTCTGCCTTAACAACAGGCCCATCCTACCTCTCTTGTTGTGACTCTTGCTGTCCTGATTTTCCTTCTGCAGGCTTGTGGTTGCAGTAGAGGAGGCTTTTACTCATATCAAACGTCTCCAGGCAGAGGAACAGCAGAAAGCTCCAGGAGAGATGATGGACCCCAGAGAAGCAGCCCAGGCAATCTTTCCCTCCATGGCAAGAGCTCTGCAGAAGTACCTTCGTACCACCCGCCAGCAACAGTACCACAGCATGGAGAGCATCTTGCAACACCTGTCCTTCTGCATCACCAATAACATGACACCAAAGGTAACGCTTTCTCTAACATTGGTGCAGGAAGGAGAGAGAAAGGGATGGCACATCTATGTCTGCACGTAGAACAGAAAATTGTTGGGGGAGGTGAGCGGAGGTTTTCACAGTTGCTGTCCGTGATATGATCAGTGCATTGTAGGTTGCATCAGGTCTTAAAGGGAAGTAATGTTTCCTCTACATCATCATCTGTCTCTTTTTATCTGGACGTGCCTATGAGATAATTGTTCTCATATCCAGTTCAGCAAAGGGAGTACCAAAGAAGTGTCCGAGACAGTGGCCTTGAGTCACAGGATATTCTCCCAGGTGGCAACCTGCAAAGGCTCTTGCTGCCCCCCTCCCCCACCCCTTTACACTGCTGCATTTTGGACTGCTTCTAATTATCACCAAAATCCCTGTCTGTCTGACAGCGTTTATAATTTGTCGGCCACTTGGTCAAACATCAGTTTGCTGCTTCATGCCCTGACTGTGACTGTTGACTTGCAGACACAAGGAGGGACTGAATAATGAGGGAAATGGGTCACACAGTCCCCCTCCCACTCTCCACCTTCCCCTCTGAGAACACCCCACAGTCCTAGAGAAGGATTAGAAACACGAGAATTCGCTCCTGGGCATTTACCCAGGACTTAATACACTAAGAGAAGAAATGCTGTCAAGAGTTGGGGCTCAGCACCCTCTCGCTGAGTGCCCAGGTACGCAAGGGGGAGTTCTGCTGCCATTAAGATTGCAAAGGAGACTTTAAAACACAAGCAATGTCGAACTGTTCTGCTTTCAGTTTTGCAGCCTCAGTCAGGCTGCAAACATGGAAACCTCTGCTTTCCACCTTAGCTTGGCCTGAAGAAGGGAGGGCCACCTGTCCCATCGGCCTGTGTGGGACTGCAATTTTGGGATGCGTTATGGGGCTGGTAGGGGAGAAATGACCACTGCTCTACTGAACTGCTGCCAGATGGCAGTGTTGACAGCAGGTCAGGGCTGTAACTTTGCAAGCTTGCTGGAATGGACTGAAAGAGGATCTCCTGGTGGCTGTGTCTCCTCCTGAAAAGCTGGGAGGGACTGGGGAGAGGATGTCTCCTGAAGCATGGAAGCTGAAACCATTTGCAGTGTGGCAAGCCTGTGCTCGTGGAGCTGTAGCTGGGGATGGGAAGAGAGCATCAACGTAGAGCAAGCTGTGGGGCCAGCACTAACGTGTGTCCCTCTCTTGGCAGGCATTCCTGGAGCGTTACCTCACCCCGGGCCCAACCCTCCAGTACGACAGGGATCGCTGGTTCTCCAAGCAGTGGACACTTGTCAGCGAGGAAGCAGTCACAAGCGGGTTACAAGATGGCATTGTTTTTGTCCTCAAGTGCTTGGACTTCAGCCTTGTTGTTAATGTGAAGAAAATACCCTTCATCAAACTCTCAGAAGAGTTCATAGACCCTAAATCTCATAAATTTGTCCTCCGCTTACAGTCTGAGACTTCAGTCTAAGGGATTTTGAGGGTGGGTTGTTCGGGGATTTTTTTTTTTTTCAATATTGTGCTTTTGGGTTTAATTTCCCCAATGCTGACTGAAACTGGCAGATGATGGACCAGTAATATTTGACCATCTGCACTTTATTTGGAAAGGGGAGGGGGGAGTTGGGATATCTTATCTAGAAAGAAATATCTTAAGAGGCGACAGGGTGACTTGACTCGGTTAGCTTAGCCTTGGAGACAGAACAGATTTTATTTTTTTTCTCCCCCCCTTCCCCTCCCCCCCACCCCCCCTTTTCCAGGCATACTGTAAATCTCACACTCTCTCTTTCTCTCTCCACATGATTGCAACGTCGGTATTTTTGTTGGAGCGCTGCCTTATGCCATGCATGCACCTGCGCTTTTGTGTCTCTGCTTTTGCGACCTGTAGCTGTTTCTGAGAGCGTCTTCCTCACCTCTCCGCTGAAGAAACGTGCTTGCAGGGAGGGTTTTGCAGTCCGTGTTCACTTGGGGAGGAGAGGGCATCAAAGGGTGGGTGTGAGATGGCTGCTTCTGTGAGCCACCTACTCTGGAGACTGAAGACTTTTATTCTTTTTCTTCTCTCCGTTTGTCCTCTTCTGTCAGTGCTGGACCTGTACGAGCATAGTGGGATGGTTTTGCAGTCTGTGTCTCTGAAGCTGCTTGTCTTGAACTGGATCAGCCCATCTTGCAGCTCTTCAAATTTTTTTTATTTTTTTTTTTTTCACCAGTGCTTGTTAGTGAAACTCTTCTGTGTGGCACAGCTCCCTGTTATCTCTCAGCTGCTTCCCTCTCTCCTGTTTGCCTGCATCTGTTGGGCACTCCCGAGGCTCCCTGTTTCTGTCCCCTTCTGTCTGGCTTTCCGAATGTGTTTCTCTAGCCACAGTCCCCCTCGGGGTCTGCCTTACCCCACCAGTTCCTATTGCACCTGCAAGGGCTGTGTATTTGCACTGGGACAGGGTAGGTAAGTAGCTGGCTGCTCCTCAGATAAATCACAGACCCTCCCTATGTCTGACAGCCTCTTTGAGGGGAAGGGGGATGCAGGCAGGAATGCGCCTCTCCCTCTCCAGCTGGCTTCAGGTGCATCTGGAGGAAAGACAGGAGAAAGCACTTCCCTCCTTGAGGAGAGGAGCCAAGGAAGGGCTGACCTCTGCCACGTGCACTTGCTTTGGAGAACTGTTGTGCTCTGAAAACACTGCAGTGTGTCCTTCCCCACCATACGCCTTCAGCTATAGCTAAGAAATACCAAACTATGTCTGAATGTTGAAAATCTGCCTGTCTTGGCCTTTCTGTACTGCAGGAGTTTCTGCTCAGAGCTGGGATCTGCTTCTGCGAGAGATGTGTAACTCTTAAATTGCGGTTTGTTTTGTAAGGCCGCCTTTGCCCGTCAGTGCAGCTTTTGTGTGTGACTTTTGTCGTCAGAGACTTGTGGAGTTTTGAAAGGTTTGCTTTTAATAATGAGCCTCTAAAGCCATGTCTGAAGTCTGATTGCCGGCACAGGGCATCGTGTGACTGTAGAGCCAGCTCCAAGCCTGGCAGGGACCTGCCTTCAGTCAGGGCTTTCTGAGACCGCCCCCAGGTCTGTGGTGGTGCATTTGCGTGTGTGAATGTAAACGCTACATTTGTTCTGCCCCCCTACTCTTTTGCCATGCAAATATCTCTATCGGGCAGGATCTGACCTGCCCTCCATACAGATGTCTTAACACAGAGGGCCCCAGTTCAGCAAGGTGCATAAGCCAGTGCCTTTCACTACCAGGGCGCATTGTCTTCCAAGGGGAGTTGTGACAGCCCTTCCTGTCCCCTTTGGCCTTCCCCAGGCCTTCCCCGGGCTCCTTCACCAGCTCATGGGGCTGTCCCCCACTCCCACCAGTGTGAGGTGGCCTGGCCAAGAGCAGGGAGCGGGGCTCTGCCAGTCCTGCATGGCATGGCTGGTCTGGGCTGACCGGTGCCCACCACCGGCCGGTGGGAGGGAGCAGCCACCTTAAGCAGGGGCACTGGGGACAGCGTAGGAGGGGTCCAGCCTCTGCCAGCTTCAACATGTTACAACAGCACCTGCAAATAGTCCTCTTGGGATCAAGGGAGCACCCTGGTGAGTGAGGGTCCAAAGTGGTGATGCCCCATCCAAGTGAGACCTGCAGTCTCCTGCACCTTTCTTACAAGTGTGTGGTAGTCACCTGGATCCTGTCTTCTCCATGTAATGTGCCAGATGTGATTGTGAAGAAACTAGATGGTGTGGTACATGACAAGATCAGACCCATGTCCCTTAAAGGATGGGAAGTGGGTAGTTTTCCTTTCTCTAAACTTAGTGTTTGGGTTTCTTTCTAGATCAGGCTTTCTGGTAGGCTGTACGGGGACTTCTTTATTGACTGTGGCCTTTGCAGTATTTTATTTTGAAAAAATAGATTATTTTATTCCCTCTTAAAAAAAAAAAAAAAAGAAAGGAAGAGTGTATAGTATGTCACACGTGGTTCTCCTAAAGGTGCATGTATCTGGCTTTTATGATGTGCATAACCAGCAAGGTGGGAGAGACTGGGAGTAGCTTGGGAGACTATGGAGCACTTATACCTGTGTGGAGGCTACTGCCCGTGGCTGAATTGGCTAATTTCTGTGAAGTCAGAACAAGAACCACCTTGCCGGGGGCTTGGGTGTGCCACGTGCGTGAGAGCACCTTGTCTCAGACACCTCTGCAAAACTTCCTTACTTTCCCAGGATTTAATTCCCCTGTCCTTTTCCTCTCCCCCACGAGGGCAGTTGTCCGACAGTATCTGCTCAGGAAACTCATGTCTTAATTGCATTAAATCCTTGAACACATGAACAACCAGGCGGAAGCAGCGCATGCTTCCGTCTGGATCTGCTTCCTCATCTGAGTGCTGTGGTTCAGCGCTGCCTTTTCTGCCTGCTGCCGAAAAGGACACTGTCAGTGGGGGTTAACTCCTACATTAAACACTTTTCCCTGTGTCAGCAGTGTGAATGCTTTGCCTGACGAAATCTGAAGGAGAGGACTTGGCTTCTCAAATGGTCTCTTTAGAGATGCAACCTGCTTAGGGGTGAGGACAGAGTAAAAGGGGAATTGGGACTCCTGAGTATTCCCTGTTTTTGTTGGGTTTTTTAAATGACATTTTAATTTTCAGGATCTCTCTTGTTTCCCCTCTCCATGCAGAATCAGGAACTGCTGTCATACCTACCTCACTGGGATGTTGTGAGGCTGAACTCCAACTTGTCAAGTGCTTTGAGATCCACAGATGGATCTGCGGCATCTATAGGAATTCAGACTCTTCATAAAAATACTGAGCAGTGAGAGCAGACTCGTTTGTTTAACTCTGTTTATAGCCAGCTAATGAGTAAGAATCGAGTCACAGGGAATGAAGCTCTGATCCAAAATCCTGCAGTCCTTACTTCTGCAGAGCTTGCTAAGAGCTGAGCATAAATAAGGCTTGTAGGGTTTGCCAGCCAAATGCAGGCTGTTTTCCTCCAAATGCCTCTCCTTGCGCATATTCTTGCTCCTGTCTCCTAGCCTGGGTGCTTGTACCTGGCTGGGAATTGTTGGTTGGTTGGTTTTGTGGTTTTTTTGTTTGTTTGTTTTGTTTTGTTGGGGTTTTTTTTTTAGAATTCAAGTGGTTTATAAGACAACCCTGTTTGTGGTGAAGTGGACAATGTCCCCCTCAGATTGTTGCACTGGACATCCTTCACCAAAAGCATCCGATAGGGTGCTGTGTTGCCTAGCCAGGAGTGGTGTTGCCCCACTCCTCTCTTCCACATTGACGTTTTTCCTATGACTCTCAAGTATGCTGCTCAGATACTTTAAAGGCTTTGTGTTTTGCTCTCAGATTTATTATAGCCTAAATCCAAAGCCATGCTGAGATCTTCCAAAACCAGATGCAGCTAAGACTTTCAGCTGTTCCAGAGCAGATGGAAATGGCTGTGGGTTCCTGCGAAGGCTGGCTTTCTCTTTCGTGGCTGAAGAGTCCGATTTCTTGCAGCTTCTAGGAGTGTAGGGGCAGATATTAGACCCTTAATACCTTGGCAGCCCTCTAACTAGGGCTGGGTGAAGGTTGTTAGCACAGCTGATAGCCCCTCAGTGTCATGTGGCTGCAGTGCTCTTGGAAGCATTTTAACACTCCCCTCCATAGCGTACCCCTGGTCCCTGACCCTGTGGTCAGCTTGGGGAGGTGGGGGGGCTGCTTGCAACTACCAGTTTTCACCCTGTGGAGGGGAGATGTTGCCACCCACACACCCCTGTAGGCAGCAGGGTAGCTGGGGTGGGATGCACCCTGCATGGAAAGGGTGGTGTGATGCAGCTTGCTTGCAGAGCAAGGTCAGCTCCTGCTTCTGGGGTTGTCTTGGGTGCCTTCAAGAGCAATCCCCCCTGAAGGGGGATATTGGAGAGAAAGGCAGATCTGATTTCAGCCTCTGCCAGCTATTCTTCTGACTTCTGCCTCTCAAAATTTTCCTTCCAGCAACTCCAGCCATTCCAGCTGCCATCCTCCCCTCCCTGTGTTTTTCCCTGAAGTTCCCTAGTGAGGCAGAACAAGTATTCACCGGGATGGGAGGTGCTGGGGCTACAGCTTGGAGCTTGGGGACAGCTCGTGATAAGGCGCAAGTTTGGGGGAGGTCTGAACAAATCCCAGCCCTCACGGAGCCTCTTAACTTTTCCTTTAGGATGGGAATCTCCACACAAAGCCTTGGGAATCGGTTGTTGCCAAGTATGCCAAAAGCTGCGGGGAAACAGTTCCTGAAGCTGGCCCTGAATAAGTAGCTTTTAAAGGTCTTGTTTGAGATGTGCTTGTTTCCAACACTTGCTGCTGAAAAAACTGGAAAGATCCGTACCATGCTAAATGTGGAAACTTATTCAAGCCAATTTCATCTTGCTTACCAAAACTTGTAAATCTGCCCTTTTCGAAAGTAAAACAAAAGTCTTGCAGTCTTTTGCAAAAATGCTGTAGTCTGGTCCCAGACTCCGCTGTTCAGTTGCGCTCAGTTCTGCCCTGCCGTATGAGAGCTGTTCACGAGATCTGTGCGCAAATATCTGTTTTCTCATTCAGCTTGTGTGTCTGTGTGCTTTTTCCCTTACAGATGTGTGCATTATACGTGGCTAAAGCCTCAAGCCAGGCTTGGTGGTTCGGTGTTTGAACTGTGTTAAGAAGGAAGCGCTCTTGGAGTTGAGCTGTTAGGTTTTTTTAAAAAATAAAAAATAATAATAAAAAAAAAAGATTAAAACCCCCAAATTTCTGTTCTCCTAAAAGAGATGGCTTTGGGCCATGAAGTCTCCTACAGGAATATGCATCCTCCTGCGTTCAGGCTGCTGCCTCTGATGGATGATGACCAAAAGTTGCTGTTTCTGATAGCTGCTCTGTGATAGGTGCGGATCGCTTTTTGGGATACTCCTGAGCCAGGTTCCCGGAGCACCAGCAGTATGGCTGGTGTTATCCACCCCGCTGCATCCCTCCAAGAGACTACGTTTTTTATCCCTGTAACATACCGAAGCCCTGCAGGCAGCCGTGCCCTGTGTGTACTCTGCCGAGAGAGGGAATCCTTCCCTCTGGCTGCTTCCCGGGCACCTCTCACCAGTGCTAACGAAGCTTGGGGGTATCTCCTGCGTGCACAGGAGGGGGATGCTGTGGCTCGCTACCTGCACAGCCGTAACTGTGAAGGAATCTTACACTCTTCTGTGCCTGTTTCTTTGATTCAGCATTATTGTGTCTTGGGGAAGGGGGAGGGAGCGAACGCCCTTCCCTCACCCTCTGTTGATCACTGTGTAATAACTTTTTCTACACAAACTATGTATAGTAAGATGGGTTTTGCTGAGGTTTTCTAATTAATAGACACTAACCAGCATTTCTTTCTTTTTTTTTTTTTTTTTCCCCCTCCTCTTCGCACATGTGACTTTAACTGCAATGGTACATGGTCTTTCTGTTCTTTTCTAATTGTGAACTTAAGTAAGCAAACCTAGTGTCTGTGACATTAATGCACTGTGGGTCTAGCCTAGTAAATTGTTCTGTTCCAAGCTGGGTTCTCTTAAGTTATAGCTGGATGGGGTTTTGTTGTTTTTAAACTGAAACATAAAACAGTTTTACACTTTGCATATTTTGTACAGTAAAATTCTGGAAATAAACTGAAACCAGATTCAATTGTCCTACTCCTTCCTCTTATCCTTTCAGACAAAAAAAAAAAAATGCTTTTCTGGCCTTCAAGCATTCCTTAGCTGTGGCTGGGAGGGGCCCTGCAAACATGTGGTTTAACCTTTTTGAGGCTGTCTTTTTTGTCACCCTTGTTCTAGACCTTTCTGATCTGCCCTGCCCCAGTAAAATGCAGGCTCATTTATCACTCCTGAAGAAGGACTGGTAGGTGACTGCTTTGAACACCTGAAATCTCAAATGATGGGGAACAAATGCAGCTGGGGGACGGGGGGGGCATGAATGGAGTGGGAACAGGTTTTTCTGCCTCCTGTCTTCTCTCGTAGTTTGCACGTGAATTATGAAGTGCAGGATTCATGGCAAGGTTCCTTATTTGGACCAGGCAGGGAGGAGGAGTGGCGAGAGGAGGAAGAGCCGGTGCTCCTTGTTTGTGTGGACGCGAGCCTGTGCTCTGCTAAAACAATGTGCGGGGATCTCGCCTCAACAGCGCCTGTGGGTGCGGCTCTCCCCACCTCCAGTTTCCATCACCAGCATGCCAAGAGCTCGGAAAGACTCGAGCGGCCGTGCACGAGGAAGGGCGGGAGCAGCCTTCCCTAGACTGTCGGTACCCGCTCTTCAGGAAAGCCCCTTTTAATGGGGCATACCTGGCCTCGCCACTGTGCCCTGCCCAGCAGATCTCCTCTGTGGCTTTGCTGGAAAAATCCACAGGATGCTGCTGTGCAGTGAAAAAATACAGTGCAACAGTTGTGGAGATAAGCAGCGCATATATAAAAGCTGATGGAGAAAAACATCCAAATGGGTAATTCTCTGCTTGGGGGGAGATGGATGTTTTTAGGCTAGAGAGCACAGAACTAAAGCCCGGGAGGAAGCAGGAAGGGTGGGATGGCTGTGTGCTGGGTCCTGCCTCCTGCCCTCCCTTGATCTCTCTGCTTTTGGTCTGTCCCCCTCATCCTGCTGGCGCTTTGGCAGTGCCCAGCCCTGGGCTGTTTGCAGTGCAGCTCCTGGAGATGGGCAGGGAAGGGAAATAACGCTGCTACCGCCCTGCAGAGCCTGTGATGGGTGCACAGTCATTGCTGGTCCCCTCCTGCCCCTCAGAGGAAGACCTGACTTGCCAGGCTGGAGCTATGTAGGTAAAAAGACTGTGGGAGCTGGCCACAGGCGTGTAAGAAGCAGGAATTTGGCACAAACAAGATAATGGGCTTGTCAGCCTTGTCCTAGGCTGTTAGCCTTGAGAGTTGTGTCTTCACATGGGAGTTCAGCATGCTCTGTTTCATTTGTGGCTTAATGCCGATACCAAATCAACACCTGATCACTGCTGTTTGTGGCACTTTCTCTCCTGCTGTGGGTTGTGGAAGCTGATGGAAGGAACAGGCTTTGCTAGAGGGACCAGTTCCCCTGGCCTTCGCCCAGAGCTCAGCTATCTGAATCATAAGGGGCTGCGGTGCGTAGCTCAGCAGAAATTAGAGCTGAGGGTGCTGTTCTGGTTTGGCCAAGTCTTTCACTGAAATTGCAGGGGTCTTTGAGGTGCGAGGGAGCCTCAGGTGCAAAGTTGGGTTAAGTATTACCATCCCAAACCTCTGACAGAAAGGAGGTGGAGTCTTTCACTGGCAAGCCAGCTTGGAGGGACCTGGTGTGCTGAACCTTCTGCCTGAGGAAGATAGCAGACTGGGGTCACTTGGGAAAGAGGACTGTCCTGCAGTGCCCTTCCCAGACGTGAGGGCATAAGGCTGTGGCTACCCTGAGACAGCACAGAAACAGCCACTGGGGCAGATAGAGTATTTGATGCTGAGCAGGGTTCATGGCTGAAGTGTGGCTTAATACATAAGATCGATTGACCCCAGTAGGCGATAAGACCAGGCTTCACAGTTACGGATGGTCAGAAGGCATCAGCTTTGGAGAATTCAGTGGGGAGATACGGGACAAAGGGGCTGCAGGCAGAGTATAACAAATAGGTTAAGAAAGGAATTTGTCACCTTGGGCAACTGGCTTCAGAGCCTTGCGTGAAGCACTAGCAGCACCTCACTGTACAATACTGTTAACTAAATAGTTCAATGAAACATCTGGCTGTGGAGGTGGGTAGAGCTTCAAGCCCCAAAACAGCTTCTCCTGGTGCTATGTACTGGCTCTGCTGTCCCAGCCCCAGATCTGAACTCCTGGGAGCTACACGGAAGGACTGAACTTGAGGGCTTCCAGGGAAAGTGTGTGCAGCGAGCTGGGGGAGCTGGAGCAAGGGGCAGGTGGGGTGGGTGTGAGGGGAAGGGGATCTCTCAGCAGGACGTGGTGTCTCACAACAGCATGCAGGAAGGGAAGGCGTGCTGGGGGTTGGCCAAGCAGACCGCTTTGATTTGTCTTTCAACACCACTCCTGAGTTTATGTTGGACTGGGAAGGTAATGGGTTTAGGTTACAGTCCTTTCCGGTACCGACAGATAATCCACTGGGGCAGGGGTGTCCATTCCCTTTTCATGTGTGCATCCATGCACTGCTGGGTCAGGAGGTGCCAAGAGAAGAGAGAGCACTGAGCATAACATGTCTGCAGATGTAGGTGGGGATGGTGTAGTGGGGTGATTGCATATGCATAAATCACTGTCTATGAACAAGGTTTCCCGAGTTGCTTTGAAATGCTGTAATAAGTTTTACAGCCCTACCTTGAGTGTGCATGTTGGTTTACGCTGACACATTGGAAGTAAAATGGAGAGTACCTCAAGCGGAAAGAAAGCTGTTTTCCAGTTTTGCCCCATCTCCTTGTCCCCCTCCGTAACAAACTTGGAAAAGGTTTGAATTTCTTTTTTTTTCCTGGCTACTGTTTATACAGTGGGCTGTGATGAGGTTGGGGGCCACTGCAAAACTGCCAATCCGCTCCAAAGCCCTTAGCTGATCTTCCGTTCCTCCAAAATCTGGGGAGCTGAATGGGGTGAAGACAGCCACTTCTGTACATGACTTGGGGCTTGCTCTGGTTCCAGCTCAGCTAATGCAAATAACCTGGGGATGCCAAGAGCCCTCAGGCAGCAGTACTGTTGCTTGCTGGCCTCCCAAAAACCTGTGGGTCCTGCCCATGGGAGGAGGAGAATGGTTGTTTGCTGGTGGGGCCACAGCCAAGGCGAAGGGAACAAGCAGTCTTTGGGCTCTGTGTGGGCAGCACTAAATACAATTTAGAAGAGGAAGACAGGAGGTAACTTTTACCTTGTGGATGTGCATTTAGGATAGCTCAGTGCGTCCACCCTGCTTATGTATCAAAATACGGAGGAAGGCGCAAAACCTCGAGAGACAGTGTAAGACAAGGAGGAGGCAATGTGAAGTCAGTGGAAGAGACCTTGGAGAACAGGGTGTGTTTTTTTCCTCTAGCACCCTTAGAAACATGAAGGTACAAAGATTTTAAAAACAGAGACACCACAAATTGCTCTAGGCATGAAGCTATTCTGTAAATTGAAACATTCTAAGTCTCTTCCAAAGGCAAAAGTCAGGCTTCCAAATGCTTAGACATCTACAGTCTTGGTCGTCTTTATTTTTTTTCTTTTTTTCTTTCTTACTACTTGAAAAGGTAGCATGAATGAAAAGTGGATGCATGGAGAGAAGGGAGTTCTTGATAAAACACATTTGATTCATCCTCTCTGGAAGTTTTAAGAGACTCAGAACTTTTTAGCTCTTTGGACCTCTCTTCAGCACGAGTCAGATGCTGTGGGCATGCTTTAAAAGAGGGAACGAGAAGGAGCTGATTATATCTGGGCCACAGATGTGAAGCAGATCTGCAAACCTTTTAGCTTCTGTTTTGTAAAACCTCATTCTTTAGTACTCATAATACCAGATGCTACAGTTGATTATAATTTTGCTTTGTAAGTGGTTGGGAGAAACTGTTATAGTAATTCAGTAACTAGACTGTGGAAAGCTGTGCAAATTCCTTCAGCAATTTCATTTTGTGGGGACTAAAATGTTCTTCAAACATTTAGTTACTTTTATAATTCAAGAGCCTCTTTCTTTGTTGCTAGCAGGAGCAGGGCTTTGACAAGTTGGAATGAATTTTAAAGCAAAAGTCTAACACCAGGCAAATTTCAGGGCTGCTCTCTGGTTGAACATCATTTTATTTTTACCTGGGTTACTGAGGGAGGGACCTGATTCAAGCTGGGCTTCCTCCAAATCCGAAAGGGGAAGATTAGGTCACCCATGGCTATTTAAGTCATTTGCTACCCACGACTGAAGGAGAGCTCAGTCAGGACGGCTACTGGTCTTCTCAGGCAGGTAGTTGGCTTTCTGGCTGCTGTTGAAGTATGGGATAACCCTTCCAGCAAATTCAGTTCATTTAACTCTTGAGACTTACTTCTTGTGTGAAGTCATGCTACTTGTCTTCTGCTTAGGCAGTGTAGGGGTGTGATTGCCCGTGGCACTGGGGGTTACTGATCTCTTCCCGCAGTGACAGCTGAGATGGCCCAACCTCTCTCCATGCAGTCGGGGCTTGGTTGAAGGGTGATGATTCCTTATCTGCATTTTGGGACAATGGGAAAAAAGTATCCACCTCAAAAAAAAATCCCAGTATTTCTGCAGTGCTCAGGCTGGTGAAACAGCTTTGCCTTGAGCATTTCCCACCTGTCCCCCCGCAAAAAGGAAAGCCAGTCTCAGCCTTGTCTGGTTGGCTTTCTCTTTGGGAAGGAAATGCTGTCCCTCCCCATGTTCACAGCTGTGGCTTATGGCATGGGGTGCCACCACGGCCAGTTCCTGGCAGTGGCGTTAGGGAGACCGCTCTCTCTCCGAGCCGGGGATGAGCTCAAGCAGTAGGGAAAAGGGAGGGCCTTGTCCTTAAGCGACCCTTGATACCATATGCTGTGGGGGTGGGTTGAGAAGAAGACAGGCTAGATAGATAGAAATGGAGAGAGAAAAAAAAAATCAGGGGAGCCAGTGAAGGTCAGAGACAAGAGGGATGAAAAGAAGGTGAAAAAGCTATGTTTTCTTCTTGTTTTCCATAGCATTAGGGACAATACCAGAAGCCTTTTGAGTGCTTTGCTGATCTCCTTCATCACAGGGACTTGGCAAGAGAAGGTGCGAGGGGGGAGCGGAGGGGGAGAGCAAGGCACCGGAAGGGTCTTTGCTTCTATCCCAAACGCTGCTCGTAATCTGACTCCAGAAACGGGTCTTCAAGCTGCAAGGAAACTCTTTAGCTTCCCCCCTGCCACCCCCTCTTTAAATAGTTTAGCACCTTTTAAACCTGGCAGGGAGCATTCTGGGAGCTGGGCCAAGAGGGCTGGCTCTGCCCTGGACCCTGCCCCATGGTCTGCATCGTCATTAGACATCTTCTTCTGCCAAACAGGTATGAGAGCCATCCCACAACTGGCCCCAAGGGGTACTGACCATTGACGAGCTGCCTTGCCCTGGTGTCGGTGGCACAAGGGAGTGGGGAAAAAGCAGGGGAAGACAGAGAGAGTCTTGGGTAGGACACTGTCTTGCTGGCGCAGCCTCGTTACCGAGGTTAATTGTCCTTCCTGCTGTGCTCTGCTGCTTCCAGTTTCTAGCAGATGGTGGTGGACCACACAGCATAGATGTACCTGGGGTGTAAAAGTAGCCAGGAAGCAGATTGCTTTGCCCTGGAGGGCCTTGGTGCTTGTTGCCTCGTCACCCATTCCCCCTCTTCAGCCCCCCAAGTCCAGGCATTGGTGTGCCACTGGCTTCCCCAGTGTGTGGGGCTTCCCCAAAGCCAGAGCTTTGCTGGGGCGAAGAGGAATCCAGATGCAATCCTGGCCTATTTTCACAGGACTGCAAGTCAGTGGCAGCTGGGAAGAGATTATGTTCCTGTCTAATTAATTAGTTCCCTGGGAACAAAAGGCAACGTTTTTTGTTTGGTCTGAGTAATGAATCAATCATTTCTGAGGTATGATGTCCAGACAGACATGGAGAAGCAGCCGGTGTCCTCGGCTGTACATGCATGTTGGCGTCTGGCTGAGCAGCTTCATTCTGGGATGGGAAGCAGCCGAGATCTCTGGTTTCACTATGGGGCCGTTCCTCTCCCAAGGCCAGCACAGGAGACTCTCACCACTCCTCAGAGACATCATGAAAACTGCTGACCCTGAAAATATGGAGTAATCTGTGATTTCCAGAGTGCCTCCCTTGTCCACTCCTTCTGGAGCTGTTTCCCAAATGGTTGACAGTAGCTCAGAGCAGTTTTGGGCTCACAGAACCTCTCCATCAGTGTCCTTGGGTCTGCTGCAAAGGCAAAAGCTTTCTCCTTCATGCTTCTGTATGATAGCTGCAGCATGTGCCTCTTGATGGGATTCCCTCTCCCTTGATCGTTGCCCATGAGCAGCACGGGGTGGCCTCTGGTACAGCACACTGAACAAAGCCCTCTTCTGTGGCCCCCAGCCCCATGTCTGGGAACTGAGAGGAGGTGGTGTATGACTACGTGTTCTTGCCATGTATCACTTGTGAGGGGGGTCCTCACTGTCATTGGGGTCTGGTAAGACTAGGTTTTTGGGTACTTTGAAGTGACTGATCAGCTTGAAGCAATCGCAGTTAGATGAGGGCAAAATGTGATTCCTTGTCTTAAGACCCATTTAATATGAATATCTAATAAACACCTTGGAGAAAAAGAACTATTTGCTAAGAGAGGGACAGTCTTAACAGACTTGCCAGCAGAAACACTCAGTGCTGCCCACATGCACTTTTTTTTTTTTTAAATAAAGAAGGTGTTTTTTTCTGGTTCCTCATCCAAATATACTGACCTTTTGCTTTTGAGTGTGTAGTGGTCAGGGTTAGGCTGACTTTATTCCACAGAGTTGTAAGTGCCTTTCAAATGCCAGCTGTGCCTACTTCTGACAGAGGAGCCCTGTGCCTGGGGTCCTGCATGTGATACCTCCCCATACCACTATCTTACCTGTCCCTGCAAGGAAGCCATTCAAATTCAAGCTGCCATCTCCTTCGCAAGGGGTATTGCCTCATCCAGTGGTTGAGTCACTATGAACTCAGGGCAGACGATGTGTTACAGGTTAATGGGAGAGGCTTTGCTGCCTACTCATCTTCGTTGCTGCAATCCTTTCTCTGCTGCAACGTTTTCTTAACTTTTTATGTGTTTATCCCAAAAGCTGAGGATAAAAAGTTCCCCTTCGTAGGCAAAGAGAATAATGAAAACCGTAAGGGGGGATGAGGGAAGAGAGAAAGGGCCCCATCAGGGACTGTGCTGGCACCGTGAAGGAGTTGCAGCTATAGGATTAGCCCTTTCTCTCATAACTCAAGGGAAACTTTCCATAACCTACTGACACCAGCCCACTCGCCCCAGTGTGAGCTCAGCCTTGCTGGCCTCTGTATAAGCCTAAGCACCACTACATTAATTATTTTTTCCCCTTAGAGCTCCGTTGCTTGATGCATTGAAATGAGTGCATGCCTGTGAAACACCGGTGCACTTGAAAGCATCCGTAGTGCCGTTTGCAGGGTCTGCCTGCTCTGCCTGTGTAAGCTCTCGGAGCATCTAGAGAGGGGCACATCAGAATAGACGGGCATCCACAGCGGGACGGGAGGTGCACGGAAAGTACCCAGGCAATAGGGATTTCTGGAGAGAGTGCCAGTTAGGAAAGGCAGTAGAGCAACTCTTCGTTTACTCTTCATGTTTATAGAAATCCATGTCACTTTGCAGTGTCTGACCTGGAGCTGCAGGGCCTGTGCAGGCTGTTACTTTATGCAGGGTGAAACTGCGCATGTTTTACTCCTGGGAATAACCCCAAGGTAAAGATAAACAAATACTTTTCTCAGGTGAGTATCTGTCCCTTAATCACAGACTAGGAGAGTACTAAATGGCTAGTTTTGCGTGTTCTTGCTCCTTACTGATGTGCATCAATGAGACCTTGAGTCCAGCTTGCTCCCTCTCTTTCTGAGCCGGCGTCCTCCAGCAAACCTCGGGAGGAAACAGCTGAAAGGAAAGAGCAGAAGAAGGGTGCTGGGCATCCCTCCAGCCAGGAGAAAGGGGTGTCTGAAGGACCTGCAGGCTGAGAGCACTCTGCATTTCGAGCCTTCTGAAAATCTCCACCAGGTCCTCTGGGATAGGGCTGAGTTGTTCATAACCCCAGTGTGACCAGGTGGATGGTCTCCCCAGGCATGCTTGGTTCAAGCCTTACAGGCAGTGCTTATGCATCGTAAAGAAGCAAGAAAGGGCGAATAGTTGACCCGTGGGCTTTGTTGTCCTGTCTGTTCTAATAAGCTGTGTCTGAAAAGGTTGTGTTGAGTGATGTTCAATGAGGAGCTAACATGGCCTACAACCATATAAGGACACTATTCATTCATATACATAGAGATGTGTAGGTATCCAGCTGTGGGGTGTTCATGCTGGCACTTTCCACCAAGGGGATATGGCACAAGCACGAATATATCAGTACTTCAGCTTTTTTATACCAGTAGTTTCAAATTTCTATTTCAGCTAATGGAGAGAGAGAGAGAGAGTCAAAGAGACTGATCAACAGGCAGGAAAAAAAAAACACCTATAAAGTCTTGCTCTACAGTTCATCTGATAAAGGAAATAAATCACGTGTAAACCTTGTTTCTCATCAGGCTGATTCGCATTTGTATAATGAATCTGATTCTCCTGTCCCTCACACCGTAATTTCCACTAACATCACTTACCTCTGATGTAAACCACTATAAGAAAGGTCAGAATAATATTTTTCATCTGTAGCAAGAGAGGACATGTGTAACCTACCTATGCTAACAAGTCTGAATGACTGGAGAACATATTTATAAATGTATTTATAAAGATAAAACTATCTCCAAACTCTCCATTCATTGCACTATTGTCAAACCTAATAAGCTAAGACAATTGAAATCTGCCAGCATGGGAAAGCAGGGAGACCTAACACTGTTGCAGTGACCTGCACATGGATGGTGCTGCACTCACCAGGACTGAGTTGCTGACCCTTTGCTTTGTGAGTGACCCCCTTGACTGCGAACTGGTGCCCTGAGCTCCTCAGTCTGCAGGCAGAAGGAGCTTCTCACAGGCTACCATGGGACATCCGATTCTCTAAGCAGGGAGTAACTGCAACTGAATACTTAAAAGCCAAACAGCTTGAATCCTTTCACTGCTCATCGCCCAATGCATGTTATCCAGCATCTAATATGGTTGGATGGATGTGTTCCTGCCCAACACCTTGGTCATGGGAAAAGATGCTATGTAGGCTTTGGGTTAAAAGTCAGCTAAAGCTGGAAGGTCATGGGGAATAGGGGGGCTTCAGGGTGGGTCCTTATGAATATTTCCATTGGCAGGAGTATGCTGTCTATCTCATGTGCACTGCCTTCAATCCAGCTGAGGTTCCCATGAAAGGGAAGGTAGGCCCAGCCCAGACCCGGCTGCAGATGTTTGGAACTGGCTCTGGTGTTTCTTTGGTGTTACAACCAATGGTTTGGCTCAGTGCCATGATTGTCAGCCTCAAGAGTTTGGGCTCAGACCTGGATTGGCCTTCCCAGCAGTAGGAACTTACCAGCTTTGACATCCCACATCAGGCCACTGACACTTACCCTATCTTTCGCCTCAGCTTTCAAGAAGAAAGAGGTTCAGACAGGGACCATGGTGTTTGGTTTTGCATTGCTCTGCCAGACAAGAATATCCTGTCATTATATGAAATCTTTGAAAACTTAAGTAGCATCCCTAAAACCTTCCTCCTCTCCCAAAGCTTTTTGCTGCTCCTATCATGTTAATGAGTTGCTACAGACTCTCGCAGCAGAACTTGCAGGATCGAATGGTCTTGGCAGAGTAGCCGCAAAGGGCATTGTGTTTAATAAAAGGACTAAATTTTACAGTGGCCTTCCCTATGTCTTGAAGTGAGATTTGGTCTTTGGATATAAGTGCTGGGCCGATGAGCATGGAAAATACAAATTGGCTCCCTGTGTCCCTCTGGCAGCAAGCAGGCAGGCCCTTTCCTCCTGCCCTGGGGCACTGGGGGCAGATTCCCTGCAGATTCCTATTGTCCTTACTAAGGGAGGCATGATTTACAGCAGTGCTGGGTGTCTGCAGGTGCCACCCACCCACCAAAAGGGCAGTCCCGGTGGCTCAGCACCACTGAGAATCAGGCTGAGGGGGTCCCGGCAAGGGCAGGGGCAGGGGGAGCAGGGCAGGGGGGAAAGAAGAGCAGCAGTGGTGCTTGCTGATGCTCAAACACAGGTCTTCTGATGGAAGGACCTGCCACGGGGGGAGGCCTCTCAGCCTCCACAAGTCAAACTGCACAGAGTCACAGTTAGTCGTCATCATCGTCATCATCATCATCATCGTCATCATCGTCATCGTCATCATCGTCGTCATCGTCATCATCATCATCATTGTCGTCATCATCATCATCTTCAGTATTTATCTTCCCAGAAAGCACATCCTCTATCCAGTCTTCCAGCTCCTCAGCTGTGGGCAGGTCATCGTCATCTCTGATCTCCATCCAGATGCTGTCAGCCTGAGGGGACAGGTGATGGGGGATTAGCCACCCCCAGAGACATAGGGAAGAGATCAGGTTTGCTGCTATTGTGGGGCTAAGGGTTGGACCACAGGTGGGATGGAGAGGTGGTGGTGGCATTAGCTCCCTCTCTGCCACAGCCTGTGGGCAGGCTCAGCCACAGTGTCTCTCCGCCCACATGCTGGGATTACCACTTCCCCTGAAGTGTTGTTGCTTCTGACTAGGGGCAGTGGGACTGGTCAATGGGTTTACATGAGTGTGTGGTACTGTTTGCCCTGGGTTAGATGTGTGCCTGCTGCCCGTTCCTCTCCTGCGCTGCTTACACCTGTGAGCAAGAGCATTGTCTACCTGATGCATTGTCCTCACCCTGTCTGGCCAGTTCTGTAGACTCCAAGTCTACATAAAGAGAGCATAAAGAGACCTATGCCAGGTCCCCCTGTGTCATCCCGGTTCACAGGAGATCACAGTGTTTCCCTCCTTCCTTCCAGAGCCTCTCTGGGACCTCTTCCTTTGGGCCTTTACACCCTGATGTCAGCACACCTTCTCCCCAGCCTCTTTTACCATCACCTTTGCCTCAGAACATTGCTCTGGATTCTCCACACGTGATAGCAGTTCCTCCTCTTGGAAGAGCCTTTCTTCAGATCATCTCAACTATGCTCCAGCTGAAGAATGGTGAAAAACACCGATGCCCTGGACTACAGGTACCCCCTGCTCTTTCTCTCCAGCTGTCTGCATTACTTCCACAAACTGTAGTGAATGGGGAGATTCAGTAAGAAGATGCTGTCTAAAATATGGCGAGAAGATGCTGTCTAAATTGTGGCTGTTACACAGGGACAGAAAACATAGCTTAGATGGTCTCTGAGACCTGGAAATGAAAGGTTTTCTCTCTGCTTTGCTATAGGTTCCTTGGGTAAATGCTTGTCTAAGCCCCCTTCCCTTCACTGTCTCACCTCCGTAAAATAGGATCAGCCTCCCATTTCACAGTGGTGCTGTGAGGTTATCTCATTCAGCATTTGATGTTGCAGAAGCAAGTGCTTTTCATATTTCAGAAGATAACTACTGGCTTTAGCAAACATGCCCCACTTCTTTCCTTGTCTGTGGTACCCAATTCTCTTTGTTGTATGGCTTGCTAAAAAGCCAGACCAATTTTTTCTCAGGGAAAACTGTTTCTCCTTTACAATATTTTGTTTCTAAAACACCAAAACTGTAATAAAAAAGAACCACAGAGAGGCATGCAGCTCTTGCTTCATGCAAATGATCTTGTCCCCAATCTCAGGACTGTTCCTGCGGCAAAAAGTGACACTTTTAAATAAGGGGAACAGGAGTGAGCCCACTGCACCTAGAGAAGATGCTGTGCAAATAAATCTGCAATATTTTGCAGTGTGTCATGGCCCTAGTCCCAGGCCACTATGATGTGATGGGCCAGTGGGGGAGCTGCTGGGAGCTCTGGTGTTTGTATTGGCAGGTTTTTAGAGAAGCAATGGGGTCACAGGGGTTATGTCCACCAAAGCCAACAGCAGTGTTTATTTTTACTCTGTTGTGTAAGCCCTACTTTGTACCTGTGTAACTTGGCTGAATGCAGTGATGTAACACTGAAATAACGAAATAAGCTCAGTGTTTGTTTTAGATATCACCTGACAACCTAGAACTTTCTTAAATCTCTCTCTTGAGGAATAGAAAACAGACTTAAGAGGAATGAAATAAAAACTGCAAATACAATAATCAACAACCTGAAACATTTACTATATCAAAGCTAGATAAAGCATGAGTTTTTACAGGTGTCTGAGTGACTGCTGGATAATAAGGCACATGTTCCTGCCTAATATTGCTTTCTATATGATTCTCTTGCCACTGACAATGCTACTTTCATGAATTTCCATTGGTAGCTGTTTAATGTAGCTTTGATATGACTTAAACATAGCCAACTCCAATAAACAATGAAGGGAGATACTGCAGACTATTAATAAGGGCAAAAGACTGGAAGAGTTGGGCTCTATTTAGAATCATAGAATCACCTAGGTTGAAGAGACCTTTAAGATCATCGAGTCCAACCATAAACCTAACACTGTCAAAACCACCACTAAACCATGTCCCCCAGCACCACATCTACATGTCTTTTAAATACCTCCAGAGATGACAATTCGCCACCTGCCTGGGCAGCCTGTTTCAATGTTTGATAATCCTTTTGGTGAAGAAATTTCTTCCCTGGTGCAGCTTGAGGCCATTTCCTCCCGTCCTGTTGCCTGTTACTTGGGAGAAGAGATCGACCCCCCACCTTGCTACAACCTCCTTTCAGGTAGTTGTAGAGAGCAATAAGGTCTCCCCTCAGCTTCCTTTTTTCCAGGCTAAACAACCCCAGTTCCCTCAGCTGCTCCTCATAAGATTTGTTCTCTAGGCCCTTCACCAGCTTCGTTGCCCTTCTCTGGACACAGTCCAGCACCTCCATGTCTTTCTTGTAGTGAAGGGCCCAAAACTGAACACAGTTTTGGAGGTGGGGCCTCACCAGTGCTGAATACAGGGGGTCGATCACTTCCCTAGTCCTGCTTCCCGCACTATTCCTGATACAAGCCAGGTGGCCTTCTTGGCCACCTGGGCACACTGCTGGCTCATATTCAGCTGACTGTCGACCAACACCCCCAGGTCCTTTTCTGCCAGGCAGCTTTCCAGCCACTCTTCCCCAAAAGAGGAATTTCAGGCTTGTCTGTTCATTTCTCTCATGATCTTAGGTGACAGATGCTATCTTGGCCCTCTTCCCTTTTGTCTCTCTCTTAACAATTCTACTAACAAGCCTTAACCCACTGGGTCCCCACTCTCTAGGTGTCTGTCCCATGATCTCGCGGATACTGCCCTGTTACAGGAAAAGTACTGCTCACATCCAGCCAGTGCTGCATCTACTCTGTAACTCCCAAGCCAACCTGTGCGCTTCCCTCTCATTCCCCTCAATGGGATGGGCAAGATCCACTTTCTTCATAACACAATCACTTTGCCTTCCCTACCACATCTCCCATCTAATGGTCTTGCAACATTTGTTATAGTAGGAGGCACAATCATCTAGTACTCCCTCCCTATTCCTCTTTTTATGGGGAGGTACAGGAGAGAGGATGTGGGGGCTGGGAGGAAGGGTGGTGGCAGGGCCAGGACCAGTGCCCTGCCCTGGCCAGTTGTCCCAACTCTAAGTCCCTCTCTGCTCTCTCCTAATGAAACATCAGGTTTCCATATGGCTGAAATTTCAAACACAAAGAGCTCAAGCACCAAAATATGAACACTTCTGCAGTGGAGAGATTTCTGCTTCCAGAGACACTTACATACAGGTTCATTTTAAAGAGATTAAAACACCCAGCACTTATCCATCAAAAATAAACTAAGTGAGCCAGGCTGGAGCACGCCACGTTATGTTTTCTGATCATCTGGACTATTACTGTCAAAAAGAGGAAAAATGGTTCCTCTCTGTAGTCGTGTTAGGGCTGTGATGCATATTACATTGCACCAGCAGCTCTCCCCAGATCTCTGCAGGTGGGGGTCAGACGCGTTCCTCTCCCACCTGCCTTAAAAGCTCACAGTGTGTGGACAACCTGACATCAGTCCCATGGCTTGCTGGCTTGAAGGCAACCATGGTAAAACCAGTAGCTGCTAGAAATCTGGCCCGATAGCACACCTGTGGATGCTGTGGGTACCATCACCACCACAGCCATGCCAAAGCAGCACTGGCATGGCATGTACCCATGCCTGTACAGCTCTCCCTCTGCAGCGATGCCAGCTGCAATACAATGTTGAAACCCTTTACCGCCACTGGGCATGGGGCAGACACGTCTCCTCTTCCCACTCAAATCCCTCCAGCACCACCCGCACAGCAGTGGCTGAGGGGGAGGAGGGCCTGCATGAACCCCAGTATACCCTCTTCACCTCAGCAGGATCCCTCCATTACCGGTTTATGTCATATTCTTATTAAGGTTGTGTATTTATTTGGTTGGGTTTTTTTCAATCTGGTCAGTTGCTCCCTGTCATCTGTTGGGGATCATCTTTCCCTCCTACGCTCAAGCTGGACCATTCTGATTCTGCTGTGAAAACATCCTCCTTTTTCTCCTCTTCTTCTCCACTAAACATGGCTTGCTTTCCCCCCAACACACACAGTTTTCCCCCACAAGCCCACCCAGGTTCAGTCAGAGCAGGGCATGGACAATGCTGTGGGTTGGGGTGGAAATGTAAGACCTTAAAACCAAAACCAGGCAAAGCCCTGAAACTCAGACCACAGGGGCTGGTCCTGTCCTCAGCAGATGTAGTTTGTGTGCGACTCAGCAGCAGAAACATGCTCGGACCAAAGCCCTGAAGCCCAATGTCGGAGATGTTACGAACCCAGCTGCACATGGCAATGGTGAAGTCTTTACACATTTTCCCTGGGTAAAAAGCCTGGTCTATCTGCACTCAACAGCAGAAATCACACTGATTCCAGAGGACCTCAGATCCTGTCCTTTCTAGCACCCTAATCTTGGGATCGCTGGATTTTCTGGGCACGTGCTACTCACATCTGTGACGTTCACCACCCCAATCTGTGGTCTGAACAGGTCAATCTTGAAGGTCTTCTCCCAGTAAGTGATCAGCTGCAGGAGAGAGAAACAAAGCTGAGACATGGACATTTGCTATACCCTCTTGCATTAATACAGCTGGCTGGGCTGTGGTGTGGGGACCGTGCATTGATGAATGCAAGGGAGAGAAGAGAGGCTGAACACAAGCTTGGGCCACTGCACACAGCAAAGGAAAGTGCCAGCTCTGGGGATGTTCCCAAGACACCACCTTCATGGAAGGCAGACCCCAACAAGTAGCTCTCAGGGATCACCCATGGTCTGGTTTCCCATCTTTCCCAGTCCCAAATTCCCTGGGGCAATTCCTGTGCTCATGCACACACACCCACACACCCCATCCATGAATTAAACAAAGAAAGGCAAGGAGCCCCTGCCACTCACCAGGGGGAAATCGTCGGGGTCAATCCAGACAATGCTCAGGTCAGGATTATCAGTGTTGTCCCTGGCAACCTGCTTCAGGATTTCCAGGAACTCAAAACCATCTGAAATGACATATGAACTGCTGCAGCCCTCTCCTGCAAACGCGCAAGCACTTTTCGCTTGCGGGGTTTTCAACTTCCCTCACCCCCCTATGCACACAGGTTGTTTATAGTTCTCATTAAAATGCTGTCTCCCAGCTCTTTCTTCTGATAATAAGGCTTTTAATTTCAAGCATCCTCCCCAGGTATTGAAATTAGTTACACATGAATTAAGTCTCGTAATCCTTCTGTGGAGTGGAACAATGTGACTATTTTCTTGTGGCGAGGGAGGAACTGAGCCCCCGAGAGGCCGAAGCTTTTCAGCACGCTGATGGTGCTGAGAAACGCCGATGCCACAGCTTTTCAGGAGCAGATGCCCACGGGTTTCCCGCATGCACATCACACACCCAGCCCTCAGCACTTTCCCAGAGCCACACAGCAAGATGGCTGCAGAGTTAGGGAGAAAATCTTGGCACTGGGGTTGTGGACATGACTTTTTTTTTTCCCAGTCAGCCGTCCATTTATATCTAGAGCCCGTGCATTTGAGTCCTGACTAGCACACCTGCTAGCATAAACACCCAGCAGCATCCCTGCTCCCTATCCCAGCAGGCTGGGGCTCCCTGTCCCGGCTGGGGTGCGAGGCTCCACAATGCCAACAAAGCACGTGAAACTACACCATCCTGAGTGATGGAGAGTCACGTGAGGAGGAAAACGGCCTCCTACCTGGGTCATCTTCTTCGGCGAAGGCCACAATGTGGATTCCCTCCATGTCATCCTCCTGGAAACAACAAAACAATTACTGATGTGCTAAGGAGGGAGGACAGAGTGCAGACAGTTGCTGGAGATGAGGAGAGGTGGGATGCCTTCAAATGAACAGGATGATTGCAAAGGGAGGTTTGACTGGAGCCCCACCAGGACAACAGAAATGGGAGCTGAGGTGAGGCTGAGTCATGGAGGTATTAGGTGCTGAAGCGAGTAGTTTGGGTAGCATTGCTGAAACCCTTCAGCTAAAAATGAGGTGGACACCACGATGGCAAAGGCAAGGGAGCTTCTGATGGTGTGGGGCAAAACCTTGCCTGCAGAGAAGGCCAAGGGCTCTCTAGCATGGGAATAAGGGCTCACCCTCTATGCCTGAGGCCACCTACCCTCATAAATTTGCAGCTGCCAGGGGATGATTTGTGGGGAAACAAATGTCTGCCACCATGCTCACAGACCCCAAACATGCTTTCAGGGACAGCAAAGGGAGTTTCCTCACAATATGAGAGGCAAGGTGCCTCAGTTGGGCACCTTTCAGGACGTGAAGTGTCTCTTGCTCTAGGTGAGGGTCTCCGTGAACAGCAAGGGGAATTGAGTCAGAAGCCCATTTCACGGCTCCAATGAGTGGAGGACAGAAATGACAGCCTAGTGGACTACTTTTCTCCATGAGACATGCAAGCAATGGGTAATGATATTGGCAAAGGCCAACAGATCTGCTGCCCAGTTCATCATCCACCTGCTATGAATGTCATCTCTGAATTATCCCATGGAATGGCTTCGCCTTCCTCACCCGCTGCCAGTCCCAGTTTCCATTTCAATTGGTTTTAATGCGAGCAAAAATTCCTATCTAAATGCTAATTTCTTTTCCCTCCTGAGCCCAGAGGTGACAAAGCCACCATCAAAAACTGAAAGGAAAAAAAGCCTTGAAAGATTAAGTGTAAAACATTATCTTTAAAAACAATAATGGATGCTGGGCCTTTGCTGGCGTCCTCAGGGAATACATTTTTACCGAGGTATTCTAAGCAGATTTACTTGGGATTCAGACCACTTACAGATGGCAAAATCCGCACTGTTGCTTTTTCTCCATATTTGCCCGCAGCATTGTCAGACAGCAAAATAAAAAAAAAATACATATGCGATATATAATTCTATATATAGCTATATAATATAGCTATATTCTGACCTCCAAGGCAGCAAACAAAAGTAGAGTAACTCCAGTGAAGGCACTGGGGATGTTCTGAACTTGCAGTGAGATCAGAATCCGTCCTGTTGTCACCTGTAGGTACAACTTCCCTGCTCATAGCGGAGGCAAGCTCTGTGTTCCCATTCCATTGGTAAAGTGAACATCCCACTGCTGGCAATTTACACTTTTCCTGAGGTTATTTTAGAATACATTCAGTGTGAAAGCAAAACCACTGCATGTGAGATTTGCGTCACACTGAAGCCCTATGAAAAAACTTCAAGGGACTTCAGTGGATCTAGGAAGCTATCTTCTACATAGAATTTGTGTTTCAAAACAAAAAGAAAAGCTGTTATGCCTCAGTGACTCATAACTCCTACTTCAGTTTTATTACCTCTTGCCTTGTTGTATTAAAGACTCTCAAGGTTTTTGGTGCTTCAGAGTCCCACAGCGTTTCATATTACACAGCCAAGCAAGGAGGCAACTGAATGCTGTTATAAATGTGCCGAGCTTTTTGAAGGAATGACTGCATCTTCCTTAGCATCTGTAAAGCACCTGTTCAGCTTTGTTTTTCAGCATTCAGCTGGCACTTGAAGGTCCCTGACTGGCTATTAACATTGTATTCATTCGCAGCAAAGGGATAATTTGTTATATGTGATTTTTCTTTCATTTTCACCCCTCCTCTTTTCCCCCACACTTGCAGACCAAGAAAGTCCTCTGCGTGTGATCAGTGCGAAACCGCTGGTTAGTTCTTCACAATCGCTGACTTGCAGCTTGCTCACAGCATGAGAAGTGCAATCAATGCACAGTTTCCTCCATAAGCTATATAATTATTTGAACTGCCTGCCCTCGTTTGCATTTTGGATTGTATGACTGCCCCGGTACAATTTCCGTGAGTCATTTGTTCGGTACATTCTCCATAGCTCACCCAGCGAGCAGGCCACTGAAGTCACCCCACCACCAGCACTGATACCCATTAGATGAGAAGGATGGGAGGTTGGGAAGGATGCTCTCCATAGCTATATCATGGCTGCTACAGAGGCTCAACACCTGCCTGGCACACTTGATTAGCTTTCTCTGTTCCCTCTGTGGAGCAAAGGGGACCCAGCTCAGCTCTCCACTGCTGTTGAGCAAAGCATTTGAGCACGCTGTTTGAACTCAGGCACTGGGGATCACATCCAAGGCTTTCCCTTCTTCCCAGAGGAGGGAAAGTGGCTTTGCAAGGAAGGAAAGATAATGTTTTGCGCAGCCAGAGGCTGGAGCTTTTGAGCAGTGGTTTCTTGTTGGAAGCCAGGAGGGGACGCAAGGCTTCCCACCATGCGTGCTTACCCATGTCTCAAACATGTCCTCTGGGCGCAGTTTCCTCAAGGTGGCCCTGAAAGGAAGACAGAAATGTTCTTTGAGGACATGTCTGGCACCGTCACACATGATGCCGCCGGTGTCACAGAAAAGGTCACGGTGGCACGTTTGGTTGGTGGCTGGAGTCAGTGCTGCCGGCCATTTTTTCAATGCAAGCATGGGGGCACAGTAGGTCAACTTATGCTTTTATTTATGGTGATAAAACTCTGCCCTTGCCCCCACTGGAGTCACTGCAGATGCTGTTTGTGCTTGGGAAGATGAGATGCCTCTCTGTGCTGGGGTATGTTGGTGAATTAGTCCCACACATGGGAGATTGTTCTGTCTGTGCTGAGAGCATGAGGTGACCCATTCACTTGTGTATTGCAGTTCCTGGGACGTTCCTTCTCGGCTTTGTTCCCCTTCTCTCCTGGTTTTACCCCAGCATAATTCCACCATAAAAATCCTTCCAAACTCTGCTGAAGCAAAGAAGACAGAATAACCTCTGGCAAAATTTAGATCATAATAACCACTGGCAAGAAAATTTAAACCATAAGACTGGCCAAAGCAAATATTTTTGAGAAGTTCATAAAGGACAAAAAAAAAAAAAAGTTTTCTGACACATCCATAGCAGGAAGCCTGTCAGAGATCCTAGCAGGATGAGAGGTGACTAAGGTGTTAAAGGGGCACCCAAGGAACACAAGGCCATAGCAGACAAGCACACGTAATCTGTTGTACTTCTGCTCACTCTCGTTCAGGGAGGTTCCCCCAGCAGAGTGGGTCTCCCTGGCAGACCAGCCCGAGGAGTTGTTGCAAAGAGAACTGTTGGTTGATGAGGTCCTAGAACAAATTGCCAAAGGGAGTAGCAGCACGTTACCAGGACCAGGTGGCATCAATGAGATGAGTAACCTGCCGCTTTGGTTTGCCTCGCTACCAGAGCAGTGGAAACAAGGAGCATTTTTTAGAGGTTTCTAATGGACCTGAGGAGCCACAGATCTGGAAGACTGTCTTCCTTTATGGACACAATGCTACCAGAAAAAGTAGAGTTAACAGACATTTGAAGGAATATGATGTGATAGGACAAGAGATGCATGGCCTTTAAGAGGAAAATCATGGCAATGAATATGCTGGAGTTCCCAAAGCAAGGCAACAAGTGGGCCAAGGTATGCTGATCAATGCAGTGAGCTGCCTTCAGAGGACCATTGGGCAAGGTCCCTTACTAAAGGGTTTCAGAGAAAGTAAGCCGCAGTTAGATCAGAGGAGAGGGCATTGGAAGATGAAGGGTGGAGATGAATGGTCAGTTTTCACGACAGAGGGAATTAATCAATTAAGATTCATAGCATATACTTTAGCATGATGATATGCATAACATATTCTCATATAATCTCAAAAAGATGGGAAATAGAAATATGGCAGCATTTCCTTATCATATCCAATTCTTCAGACGACCAACACAGGCCTGATTATGAGAAGATACAGAAGGATCTCCTGAGACTTGAGTGTCTGCATGATAGACATAGGAAGTAATGTACTTGCAGAAAAACAACCCTGATTATACAGATGCAACAGTGGGTTCTAAATTATTTATAATTAATTATCGCCTCTCAGGAAAGGGGCCCAGGTGTCACAAATTAAGAAAGCATCAGCTCCAAAGGCAAAAAGAAGGTTACAAACAGTTGGGAAAACACATCATACCATTATAGCAATGGACAACTACACTATGCACCTCCACAGTGAATGTATTTGTGGTTCTGGTCATCTTACCACAGAAATGATATGGGATAACTAAAAAAGGGACATGGAAACATGGCAGCAGTGAACGAAGATATGGGATGACCTCTGTTTTGGGGCGGTTAAATAGATGAGAACTCTATCTTGTAAAAGAGGTGAACGAAGGGGATATTGTCAGGGGGTCTAAGATCAGGAGCAGTTAAAAAAAACCATGAAACAGGGAATGGCTAGTCATTGTTTCTCATAACACAAGAGCTAGTAGGCATACACTGAATTATTAAGTAGCAGGTATAAACTGAACAAATAGGAATGCTCTTTTGATGCAATACATAATTCAGCCACTGAACTCACAATTGGATACTTTCAGCATCAAGACAGAAATGAGTTAAAAAATTACTATAGAAATAAAATTTAAAAAATAGAGAAAAAAAATAGCCACTAAGCACAAGATCAGGGATACAATTTTTGACCCAGCAAGTCTCCTCATTGCTGATTGCCAGAAACTGGAGATTATATCAGGTGAATGCATATTATGTAGTTGTACCTGGCTCTTAAGATGCCTTCCCTAGCCATTCTCTGGGGCAGCTTGGAGAAAGGAAACTTGGTGGGAAGGATTTGATCACACCGATGTGTACCAATTGTTGTGGAGTTACTCAAGATTTACTTTGGTTAGTCCCCAATGCCAGAGGGAGTGAGGTAAGTGGGGTTTAGGTGAATAAGAAGGAGCAAAATTCAGTCTCCATGTCACTACACCATGATTACAGAGAACAGGGCGGAGTCGAGAGGGGGTGTCCATCCCCAGTATTTTGCATGCAGAACAGGCATAAATCCAGAGGCCTCTTGCTGCAGGCAGAGGAACTACCACGTAATTTGTATTTGTGCAAGTGAGACCAAAACCTGGGCTGAGAACTTGGAGTCATGGCACCCAGCCACTGTCCCCAGCTGGACACCTATTCATAGAATCATAGAATCGTTTAGGTTGGAAAAGACCTTTAAGATCATCTAGTCCAACCATTAACCCTACTCTACCAGGTCTGCCACTAAACCATGTCTCTAAGCACCACATCTACATGACTTTTAAACACATCTAGGGATGGTGACTCAACCACTTCCCTGGGCAGCCTGTTCCAATGGTTGAGAACTCCTTCAGTGGAAAAGTTTTTCCTAATGTCCAGCCTAAACCTCTCCTGGTGCAACTTGAACCCCTTTCCTCTTGTCCTATCACTAGTTACTTGGGAGAAGAGATCAGCTCCCATCTCACTACAACCTCCTTTCAGGTAGTTGTAGAGAGCAATAAGGTCTCCCCTCAGCCTTCTCTTCTCCAGACTAAACAATCCTAATTCCTTCAGCTGCTCCTCATAAGACATGTTCTCCAGACCCCTCACCAGCTTTGTTGCCCTTCTCTGGACACGCTCCAGCACCTCAATGTCCCTCCTATACTGTGGCACCC
>VFFE01000305.1:0-36646 GCA_008921705.1 Burhinus oedicnemus | reverse complement strand
ATCCCGGGCTGCATCCCCAGCAGCGTGGGCAGCAGGGCCAGGGAGGGGATTCTGCCCCTCTGCTGCGCTCTGGGGAGACCCCCCTGCAGTGCTGCCTCCAGCGCTGGGGCCTCGGCACAGGAGAGACATGGACCTGCTGGAGCGGGGCCAGAGGAGGCCACCCAGATGCTGCCAGGGCTGGAGCCCCTCTGCTGGGAGGCCAGGCTGGGAGAGTTGGGGGGGTTCAGCCTGCAGAAGAGAAGGCTGCGGGGAGACCTTCAAGCCCCTGCCAGTGCCTCAAGGGGACTTACAAGGAAGATGGGGACAGACCTTTTAGTAGGGCCTGCAGCAATAGGACAAGGGGGAATGGCTTTACACTAAGAGGGGAGATTCAGAGTGGATCTAAGGAAGAAATGTTTTACAATGAGGGTGGTGAGACCCTGGCTGGGGTTGCCCAGAGAGGTGGTGGCTGCCCCATCCCTGGAGGTGTTCAAGGCCAGGTTGGACGGGGCTCTGAGCAACCTGGTCTGGTGGAGGATGTCCCTGCCCATGGCAGGGGATTGGACTAGATGGACTTTAATGGTCCCTTCCCAGCCAAACTGTTCGGTGATTCTATGAATCTAAGGTAAAATGCTGTAGCATGAGCTAAACAAAAATTGATTAGGAATAGCTGACAAACAGAATATAATCCTAAATAGAAAAAAAAAAAAAATTGAATGAGGAAGGGCTTTTTTTCCCTGGAATCATAGAATAGTTTGGGTTGGAAGGGACCTTTAAAGGTCATCCAGTCTGACCCCCAAATATCTTAAGAGGTCTTAATAGAAATCTGATTTAGGCCAAATGTAGGCATTTCTAATGGTTTAGGATTTTGAAGCAGGTATAGAAATATGCATTTAACAGGCTAGCATGGCAGGTCACAGGCATGTTAGGTTTGGCATAAGTGGATATAGTCTGCTTTTGTTTGTGTTTAAGTTTAAAATGGTTTATTCAGCAGTGTCTTAGAAAGCTGTAACTCAAGACAAGGGTGAGAAGGTTATGGGGATAATTGGTGGCTGTGCTATGTGGTGTTGGATGTTGTGGTGTTCCTCTCTTGGGGCAAGTTCTGGGGGGTTCACCATCCATATAGTTAACCTTCTAGGTGACCGTACAAGCCTGAAGCAGTCGGTGACTACAAGGAGGACATGTGTGACCAGAGGAGCACAAAGTTGCGCCCCGAGAGTCTCCCTTTGGAGAAACTGGCAGGCTGCTGCCCTAGGCTGGTGAGCCCATCCGTCTGTCACCAGGAACACTGGTTGTGTTGGACCCTTGCCTGAATTTATTGATGGCCTCTCACCATTCCCTCCCCATTCCCTCAGATATGATGCTTCAGAGATGTCTGGGCAATCACCAACTCGCATTTAATCATGTATTCTTCCAACTACCATATTTGGTGTCATGCTTTCTCAGGAAACTGGAAAAAGTTGTAGATCCTTTTTTCAGGTGCAGCATGGATCTGGTAGGAGCACAGACAAAAGAATGGGTTCCTCTACATTAGCCTGTTAGCCAGGCTTCAATCTTTCTTGATACTCCTCTTCTTAAATGGTTGTAGTCTCAACAGTTTTCTGATAGGGTGAGAAAGTAACAAGGTGTCATCAAGTTACTTCACATTCAGGCTTTTTCAGACTTTTCCTATTACAGAATACACCACACTCTGCAGCATAACAGTTTTCAGCTAGTTTTATCTGCGTAGGGCTTTGTCAATTGATTTGACAGCATTGGTCTTCAGGGTGAATTATTTGAAAAATGCAGGCAATTCAGAATGGGCTTTTTGCAGAAGCAACCTGAACACCTGGAAACCTTGCCACATGACTCTACACCAATGGACTTTCCTGGATTTGCAACCCTAAATTAGGACAGAGAACTGTGCTCATCTCATTAAGATTCGGGCACAGGTCTGCAGTAATTGCCTGAAAGACACAAGAAGGCTAAACCTGTCCAAATTTTTCTTCCTGTAGTTCCTGGAGTCTGTATGTCTAGGTATGCCGATACTGAACGATAATCATACTGGTAGCTGTGGAGTGTCATGGAGGCCCATATATAACTTGAAGCAGAGTGTGTGTAACTTACCTAGTACCAGAATTGATCGAACAGAAACAGAGCTGAGCAGCTGGGATGCTTTCTTGCCTTATTTATGGCAGCAAGCTGTTCGGGTGCAGCTGCACAAACTATTGAATGGCTCTGTCTGGTGGCAACTGTCAGAGGAGGCTCTAGGTTCTAATGAAAACATCCCAAAAATATTTGGGGTGAGGATGAGACCTTTTTGTCTGAGTGCTAGAGCTTAGAGAGTGGGCCCGACCAGTAAAGAGTTCAGCTTCTCTAATCCCTGAAGGAAATGGCATTGGCGGACAGTAGAGTCCAACAGGCTGCTCTAGGTGGGCCTTCATGGCCTGACTCTGCCTCACTGGCTCCTTAACAGGGGTCAGAAACTTCAGCCCTCGTAAGACTGTGGGCCCTCCCTGCAGCCCAAAGGCACTGTTTTAAAGAGGATACAGCTTACGTGGAGGTGAGAAGACGACTGCACCGCAGAAGGCTGGTACCAGTGGTGCAGGATTGGTTCTCAAGTTTTTGAATTGGATGATTTCGGTGTAACAGGGAAAAGAGACCTTACCAGCTCCTGCACATCTGCTCTCGGCTGAGAGACCCCTCCTACCTCTACAGGATTGCTTCCCTGAAAAACAAGGCTTGAGGTCTCACCCCAGTGGATGTGGTTGTTTGAGTAAGCTCAGTCAGGTATTTCATGATTCCGGGAGACTTTGATCTGAATTCATCTTAAACTGGTTCCAGTCCATTCCTGTATCTGTCGCTCCTGTTTCTCCCCACCCTACCTACCCCAGCTTTGAAACACTTTTTCCTGAGTCCCTTGCCTTAGATTTGAATGCTTGCAAAAAAGGGATAACTAATCCCCAGCTTAAATCCTGCATATATACACCTAATTATAGAGCTGCATACCACTGATGTTTTCTTTGGCCCAGGACCTCAAGTTTCAGGGCCTTAACCCCTGCAGTGCTGTTCTTTGCCTAGTTCCTGCTGTGGACTTGTGTACAAGTTTAAAGTGTGTAAATCCTGTGGATTACTGGTGTATTCCTGCATAGAAGATGAGCAGGAAGAGACCAAATAATTTGGGAAGTAGCAATCTGAAGCAAAATAGGTTCACAAGGTTTTTCAGTATCTCATTGGTACTTGGACAGACTATCTGTCCACGTCATCTTCATGCCAGGTGAATTTCAGGTTCAAATTTCGGTATGAATAAGGTAAAATCCTGATTTGTCAGCATTTTCCTGTATGTGCTCTCTTATGTAGATCTTCGGTTTTATGGCTATTGGGCTGAGAGGCAGCCAGAATGCTAGGACCGTGTATTGCTTACGCGGGCACGGGTGTCCCGTCCTTCTAAAAGGGCATGCCTAACAAGAAAAAAGGATTTAATAGTACTGCAGAAGGCTAGTTAGTTAGTATTTATGCTTCTGGGGTAATAGTCCTTTATCTCTAGCCAAACACAAGGGTAGTTGAAATAACCTGAATTTACAGCCAAGGGTTGAGGTTTTTGTTTGTTTGTGGTTTTGTTTTTTGGTTGGTTTTGGGGGTTTTTGTTGTTGTTTTGGAGGGTTTTTTGGGTTTGTGTTTTTGGTGTTTTGGGGTTTTTTTTTTGTTTGTTTGTTGTTTTTTGTTATGAGCTGATTTACCAGACTTTTCACTAGCAAGTCTGTGGAGAATTACTACCAAAGCAGTATGACAGTCTTCCCTGACAATCCATGCCTGGATCTCTCACACACAGACCCTGAAGCAGAGCTTCAGCTTTATCCCTTCTGTTCCCATTGACAGTAGACCGCTCCGTGATGATGCTTCTTTCCTGCAGAGACCTGGTGCAGCTGCTGCTGGCAAAGATCTCTCCTCGCACATGCATTTTGGACTGGGGATATCTTTATTTCCTCCGAGATTTAACCTGTAATTCCTGCAGACTGGTGCAGAAGAGCTTGAGCCTTGAAGCTGCGGGTCTTCCTGTTCTCTTTGACCCAGCTTCTTTCACCTCGGCAGTCTTTTCCCCACAGTGTGCATAAAACTGCCTTGGCAACTGGTTAGTTTTCCATAAACAGGACTATATCACTTGAGGTTTTCATCTGTTCTTTCAGTGCCCAGTCCTTGCTTTCTACAGAATAAACCAAGTGCACTAAGCGACAGCTCTGCTGTTCAAAGGGCCCATCCTGCCCAAGGCAGTGGCCTGTGCAGGTTCCTAGGCAAAAGTGTAGAACAGGGCAAGCACGGAATGAATATGCTTCAGATGCCAACAACTTACAGGTAAGAGTTTTCCCAAATTAGAGGCTGTGTCAATCCATGCACCACTAGCTAAATCCTCGGTCTCTGGGGCATCGCGCAGCACTGGACTTGGTGAATTTCTCATCCCTTCTGGGGTGCAGGTTCCACCGAAGCAGTCCAGGGTGGCTGTCGTCAGAGCCCTTCGTACACAGCTCGGCTTCTCCCACTTCCTTTGACCCTCCTCCAGCTGGCTAGGAAGCTGAAGTACTTCAGGCAGGTTTCTCAGGAAAAACCTCTTTTCTCTGGGCCTGTTTCAGTGAACTTCCTGCTGAAGCGGTTGCAGGTGCCCCCATGGGTGATGGATCCAGCAACATTCTAGGGGGGTTCTGAGGCTGAAGGAAGAGAGCACCAGCAAGAGCAGCTGATCCGGGGCAGCAGTTTCAACAGAAAGAGCTTGTTTGGCTATTTTTCAGGACGTGCTCTAGGTCCAAGCTTCCTGATGAACCTCCCATTTAATGAAACTGCATGGCAAGTAGGGTGCAGTTTTCCAGCAAAAACAGAAAACTGAGTGGCTTGAATTTTCAAGCACCGCAGGGCAGAGGAATGGTGCTCTTATACACAGTGTCTGCTCTGCAGCAACCAAGCATTCAAGTGTAATGAGGTATAGTCACAGAAAAATGGTTGTCTCAGAAACTTAGCCCTGCGAATTAAGACAGCACCACACAGCCATGGGGACAAGGCTGTGATGGGACTTTTCCAGAAATCTCTGGTACACCGCGTCCTCAGTTTGGTGTGCAAGTCAATATGTGTGTTAGCACTGATTCAGCATCAGATCCTTCCTGTGGTGGGATGATAAAACCCTGACAGCAGTTCAGCACGTGGGAGGCAACGCTGGCTTAGTGCCGCACCTGTAACAGCTGGATGGAGTAAGAGAAGCTTAAACAGAAAATACAGTTTCCTTCTTTACCAATTAGGGAAGATAGGCTTCTAGAGAAAAGCACATCAAATTCCTGCTTTGTTGAGACTCAGTCAGGTTCAGTGGAGTCTCCATCTCTCGATAGTTTGCGAGATGAGCAATGTTAAGTGCCTTCAGAGCTTCCGTAACTATGGGCTTACAAACACTATCCTGTTGAGGTAGCTGCTGTTAAATGGCTTCCATTGCTCAAAGGCATTACGGAATTTTTGTTCTATCTTGAAGATTTTAACTCTTTAGTAAAACCATTGTCCTCCCACTTACAGAGCCCTTGAGAATAGTATCAAAATGAAGTTAGCACTGAGAAGATGTGCAGAGTTCATGATCTTAAATGCCGAGATACACAGATAGATTTTTCTCAACTTGCTGAAGTTGGAAACTGAACATCAGCAGTTTCATACCTGCTCTTGTATTAACACCTTCATTTAGATTAGATGGGTCTTTTTTTGTTTTTCTCCTTATTCATGTACTTTCACAGAATATGATTTCTTGCTATTATTACTGTTTTAGTAGGGTGGATGAAGCAAATACATAAAATTTCCTTCCTTAAGAGTTTTCAGTTATTCATCTGGAAGCTAGTCCGAACAGGGACACAATTTGTAAGCTCATTTTTTTCTGGAGCTGTAAGTGACCAGAACCTAGGCATTTCCGATGTCTGCAAGTACCCGTGTGCTCAGTTGCCTACCTGTCTGCTGTCACTGCGTACATCCAAACACTCCTTGTAGTTCCAGCTCCCTCACAGGCACCCTTTTTGGATTGCTTTCTAGTCTGGGTGAATTATTTCTGTTTCTCCTACATCATGTCTAGCCTGTGAGCTTATGCATAATGGGAATTCTTATTCTTTTTCTCTGACATAACCTTGCACTTGTGCTGAAATTTAGGCAGACCTATTAATGAAACATTTTCAAAATATCATAGTTTTTGCTTTGTCGTGCTGCCCCCCATTTTCTAGGAAATATAGCTGGGACGTTCCTACATTTTGGTACAAATGCTAAGAGCTGGTCCTAAAATTTATATCTCATCTTTCTATTTCCTGATGGCTGATTCATCGTGTATCTCAGAGTTCCTGTAGTCACCCCCTCCCCCCTTTTTTTTTTTCCCTAGCTACCTTCGTGACTTCTGATGGGGTACTACACCAACTGATGCCTTACACTAGTTAGTACTTTTGCCCAGGAAAAAAAAAATAAATTGTGTTGTCATGGGTTAACGTGGCATGGTTTCTCTGTTATAGAATATGCTGCAATTGAGGCAAATGAAAGATTAATAAACCCAAATGTTTAAAAATTCCTTCCTTCGTAATTTCACAGCCCTTAGACTGAAGGGCCTTGCAGTTGCTTGGGTAACTCTCACCTCCTTCTGCTTTTCACAAGTGCCAGTGCCTCACTCTTCTATTTGTTGCAGAAATACTCCTGATGCTTTACGGAAGGAGCCCGTGTACTGCCTTGGGTTGGTCCCGGGGTGCGGGGCTCTGCCCACTGTCACACATGAAATGCCATATTCAAGCTGTGAGGAATGAGCAATTTATCTCTAAAAGTTTCACTGTGAGATACATGTCTGAGAAGTGGTGGAGGTGGAGACCTGTGTACAAGGCAAAAATAGCTGTGGCAAAGAATCTTGTTTGGCGAGGAGATGAGTGTAATGGCCGTGTGACAGAGCTGGGCTGGAGGTGGGAAATTCAGAGGTGATAAATGAGCAGAAATAACTGGGCAAGAAATACAGAGTGATAAAGAGACCAGGAAACTGTGAGAGCAACACAGATGAGAACAAGGAGGACCGCGTTGTGCTGGGGACAACTTAGAGGTAACAACTTAGTTTGGACTTTACGCTTCTGTCGCAAATTGGCGTCTTGTGTCCCAGAACTGAACGCACGTGTGGATTTTAAACGTATTCTTGCTGTGTCTGAGGGGAGACAGAGATGGTCATTGTTCTTCTTTATTTCTTCTTTTTGCAGTGCTTGTTTTACAAGCCTCTGTTGTGTCCCCCTCAACTCTGTTCTTCTGTGCGTCAGCATTCTTTGAGCTCTCTTCACAGAGAACCTATTTCATGTTTCTGGTTGCCTTCATAGACGATCTTTTGTCTGTTTTAAAAAGAGAAACGTTGATGCCTCCCAGAACTTCACACAGTGGCATAGGTTTTTTTCAAAGTACTTTTCTAATAATGTCTCACACTATAAACTTGCTATCCAGCAGCTGTCAAAGAAGAGGTTGCGTGTGTGTGTATATATATTATTTAGGAAAACCGTATAAATAAAATTTGGGTTATTTTTCCCTTCGGACGTTCCTTCTCAGGGGTGAAGACGGCGACACTCGCCCACCGGCACCGCCGGTTCCTGCTTTCACAGCCGCCTCCGGTTGTTCCCCCCGCACCCCGGGCCCAGGCCCCGCCGCCCGCCTGCCGCCCACCCTCTCCGGGCCGCGGCGCCTCAGCGCGGGCGGGTCCCCGGGCGGGGCGGGGGCGGGCGCGGGGCAGGGCGGGAGCGGGTTCGGACTCCGTTTCCCAGCGACGCTCGCGGGGGGCGGTGCGGCCCCAGGAGCCGACCGAGAGCGGCGGAGCCGGAGCGCGGCGGCCAGGCCTGAGGGGCGGTGCGGAGCGGAGCCGGGGCGCAGCCGGAGAGCGGAACCGGCCCGGCGCTGCGGCCGCGCCCGCCCCCCGCACATCCGGGCCCTCCCTCGGGCAGGCCCCCTTCCCGGCGCGGCGGCTCCCGCCCCTGCGCGCCCGGAGCCGATCGCGGCCGAGCCCCGGCGCGATGCTGCGGTGCATGCCGCCGCTCTGGCGCTGCAACCGGCACGTGGAGGCGCTGGACCGGCGGCACTGCTCGCTGCAGGCCGTGCCCGAGGAGATCTACCGCTACAGCCGCTCGCTGGAGGAGCTGCTGCTGGACGCCAACCAGCTGCGGGAGCTGCCCAAGGTGAGGCCGCGGGCCCGGCCCGCCGCAGCGCGCGGCCTCGGCCCGCCGCCGCCCGGGGAGCGCGGGCCCGGCCCGGCGGGGCTGGAGGCCTGCGGGGCCCGGCCCGGCGGGAGGCCGCCCCTTTCCGCCGGCCCTGAGGCCGCCGGCGCCTTCTCCCCGTGAGCCGAGCGGGCGGGCGCTGCCCCGGCCTACCCGGCCCCGCTCCCGGGAGCGGCCTCCGCCCGGCTGCGCCGCTCTCCTTCCCCCGAGTCCTCGGTGGGGAGCGCGGCTTCTCTCTGTCCGAGCCCCGGTCGCCTTCCCCGCCGCGCCCGGCGCCGGGCGGGGAGCAGCGGGGCTGCCGGGCCCGGCGGGGCCGAGCCCTCCGCAGCCGAGCCGAACTGCCGGGGGTTCGCGCTCCCCGCGGCGACCGGCGGCCGCGGGCGCTGGGCGGGCTGGCTGCCGCGGGGTGGGGAGCCCCTCGCCTCGGGAGGGGGAGCTCGGCCGCCCGGTGAAGGGGCCTGCTGCCCGCCGAGGAGAAAGGCTCTGCCGAAACGGGCAGTCCTGCGAGCCACGCTTACCGCTCGCCCAGCGCAACGTCAGTTTGAAAGCTCTGGTTTAATCCCTAAACCCTAAAAGCTGTCTAATAAGTTTATTAAAAGTGATAGAGGTGCTTTATACTTATTATCGGGGACTTCAGCCTGCACTTGCAACTTCTTCCACAGTTCTGTTTAGCCACAGAACTCTCTGCGCAGATAACGCTGGTGATAAATCCTTAGCGTGCCGCCACACACCGTGCCAACGTGATTTCTCTGTAGAAGCAGGGGACTGGAGATCTGCTCTGCAGACCGCCGCCAGCTCGCCCCAGACATCTCTGACTCCCAAAGGGTTTGCTTTCACAAGGCAGGAGTCTCGGGTAGGGGCCGAGCTCTTGTGTTTGGGCCCTAAAGTACCATTCAGCAGGAACTGAAACAGGGATGTTCCTATTCTGCTGGGTAATCTGGAGCACAGGACACTGCAAACAAGAACTGGAATTTGAACCTGCCTCTTGGGAAGGAGAAGGCCTTAAGACGTTACTGGGCTATAGGATATTCTGGAGGAAGTTGTATCACGTATTCCCTGTGGAAATTGTACCATTTCTTAAAAGTTAGTTAAGTAGTATTTTTTGCCAGAGAGAAAAATAAGAGAGTCAGTAAATACAGACTAACCTTTTTACTAAAATTACTTTTTATTGGAAGTACTGACACGTTATGGAATTTGCCACAAAATCTGGAAAAAACCTAACGTAACCCAAAAACTTGGTTTTGATTCGGGCCAAAATAATTTGGTTGATTTTTGTTAAACTGTACAATTTATGCATTCCTAGCTAAACAGATTCCCTTGTATAGAAACGGCAGGTTCTTGATCTGATGTCTCTGATATTTTTGTATTCTCGCTACCTTTTGTGCTTGTCTGCCTTTGTATTACCGTGAGCCAGGCTACTTGTGGGATTCAGTTGTGATGGCACGTTGTTCAGGTATGGAGACATGAGTGTGGTACTTTATCAGCTCTCTTCCATCACGTGTCAGGGGATTTTGTTATACTTGAGGCGGGGATATTTCTCAAACTACTGGAAAATGTGTGTTATAGGCAGGTTAGGACTTAGGAGCGTAGGTCTTTTCTGCAGAGGAGGCTAATTGCGACATGCCTGCAGTGAACTTGCCGATCCTTGTGCTGCTCAACTCGTTCGTATCCTCCTGAATAGTCACAGTCCTGCTTTGTGTTTACATAGAAACCATTTGGACCAAGATATTACTGGGTTTTGGTTAGCTTTTGAAGAGCATCGTTTGGATTAGAAATGCAAATTTGACACTGACAGTTTATTTAGTCTGTGATCAGACAGATATAATCCTGCCTGCGAAAGGAGGTACTCTGTGTCTGTCCTAAGCGTTGTGTCTCCTTCCTGTTGTTACCTGAAGATCTTGTACTTGCAAACACTGTTGTTTAACTCCAGGTATTGTGTCTTTTTGGCTTGGGAGCATCAGAACTCTTGCCATGACCAATCCTAGGTTCCCTCTGGTGTTTGAGTTTTCCCAAATTTTTAGACTTCTGGAAAGGAATTATCAGAAAAACAATAGAGAACAGACAGGTAAGATTCTGGTCGTCTAGTCTCAAAAGCGATGTAGTAAAGTCAGAAGAGGTACAGTGAATGAGGAGCCGGAAGAGGCACGATCAGACCCAATACGCAACAGCTTTTGCACAAGGAAAATAAACGTGTACAAGATCTCTTCAGTCTGTCTGAAAAAGATAGTGCCATCAGATGACAGAGGTCTGGAGTATCAGAAATGGCCTGAAGAGAATGAACAGGGAGCAACTGACCACTTTTTCTTCCTAATCGAGGACTGCAGGCCATTAAGTGAAACGAAAAAGGGCTCAGTTCAGAGTAAATGAAATAATTTTTCAGGCAAAGTGTAGTTAAGCTGAAGTGTGGAACTACTTGCCGTATGACATAATGGATGCTCGAAGTTTACATGAGTTCAGGAAAGAGGTGGACCAGCTCGTGGAAGAGAAGACGACCAAAACCAAGGAGAGCATCTTGCTTGTGCTGCATATCCCAAGAGAGGCTTGGAGGAAGTATTGTTTTTGACTTGCTGTACTTGGGCCCTTCCGTATCAAGTACGGTCTGCAGCTGGTACGGGTTTTCTCCAGTCGTGACGCGTATTGGGGGCAGGGGAATGCCCCATCCTGGGAAGTGTTTGAACACTTGGATGGGGCTTTGAGCAACCTGGTCTAGTGGAAGGTGTCCCTGCCTATGGCAAGGTGGTTGGAACTAGATGATCTTTAAGGTCCCTGCCAACCCAAACCGCTCCACGATTCTATGATCAGCCCATCTGTAGCAAAACCTACACACCCTCTCCCTCACAGGCAAGGTTGAGGGTGAAATATGTGCAGCAGGGGAACAGGGAGGGAAACAAGCAAAGCACCCCTTGGTGCTAACTACTCCTGAAAAAATCCAAGCAGGTGATGGATGCTGCCTAGAGATGCTGTGCCCTGGAGACGCGTCAGGAAGAGTGGGCAGAAATAGGCCCCAGAGTTTTTCCCCTTGCCACCCACCCTACCAAGTTTACTCCAAGGTTCATCAGGTGGTCCAGAGGCAGCTGATAAGGAGGTCTGCAGTTTGGTGGAATGAGTATGCAAGGTTAGATCCACCTGAGGTTTGACCCAATATGTGTCCTAATGTTTTGTGCTAACACAACTTGAGCAGTGAAGAGGTGCACTTTTAGTCCTGGGCACATAAATCATGTGCAGGAAGGACATTATTAAAGGATATTACTGTTGGGGGGCCGTGTGGGTAGGGACAGGTACCTAACACAGGAGTAAGAATCTGCATGTTATACAAGGTGGATATGGGAAGAAAGCCAAAAATAAATTGCCCTTCCACTAGGGAAAGAGAGGATAGCAATACTCAATTTGGGCACGTATTTTCCTTGAGGGAGGGCGATGGGAGAGGTCGTTGGTTGGGGTTAAGGAGGATGCCTTCCAGTTGAGAAGCACTTCATGGAAACGTAGCTTTTGTGTGAGAGAGGGACTGGGAGGAGGATTTGTGTGTACCACGAAGGAAGATGGGGGGGAAACTGTGCTTGTTTCACAGAATAGGGCTGCGTGTACCTTGGGAGAAGGGTTTACAGGGCTACTGAGATGTGCGTGTAGGGGCGGCAGAGGAGAGCAGCAAATGGAGATCAGTCAGAAAAATGTGAGTAAGAGAGTGTATACGGTCTTTGGTAGCAAGTTTGACCACAGCAAGTTAGTTTTTAAGGGCTCAAGCAGGATTTTGGGGGAAGGCTTCCATGTGGGGGTGATTTTTGAAGCAAAAGAATGGAGAGGCAGCTGGCTTTTGGAAAGGTCTTGTTTTACAGTTAGCAAACAACTTCCTTGGAAAATGTTAAGATTTAATCTGACTACTCTTCTGTGGGTTTTCTTACCTAGCGCCCACTACCAGGCCACCTCTGTCTGACACGCATTTATTTGTCTTTATTCCACTTGTTCCGGAGTCCAGAAACACTGGCAATCTCTTGCTCTTTCTGTGGCACCATTTTCTTCTGTACCCGAACTTCCCATGTCCCCTTCCTGCTGCTGCTTTGCTCTTGATCTGATTAGACGATCTGCCTGCCTCCTGGCATTTCTGAATGACACCACCGCACTTTCCTGAACTCTCTCTTCCAAGCTGTAAAAGTGAATGCTTGTTCCTCTCTGTCCTGCAGTGCCGAGCACTCTTCTGACTGCTCTTGCTTCTTTTCTATTTGTCCCATGTGGAATCTCACCTGTTTTGAGTCCAGATTTTTCATTATGGTGGCCATACACTGGTTGGTTGAAGTGATAGATTAAATCTGTGTTAGGAGCATCTGCTGCCTTGTTGCAGGGGTTTGCTGCCAGGGTGATACAGCATGTTTTAACGGAAAATGATAAATTCCATTTGATAAGTTCCCTGTGCTCTTCATGAGGGTGTCTGAATTCCAGAGGAGGGAATGCCTTGCTCTGTGCTGACTCCTCTTGTACCTGGCTTGCATAAAGTGATTTCTGCAGGACGGTGAGCGTGTAGCACACTACAGCAGCAGGATGAACAGCAGGTCCTTCAGTTAGTTATGGATATAGGTTTCAAGGATACAGCCTGCTACATCATTACATTAGAGCTACAAAAATCACCTGACTCATTTAGTCCACTTTCCATGAGCATTTCAGAGGTGCAGGTCTCACCAGAAAGGAATGAACGCAGTCAGGAATTCAGAGGAGGAATTTGGAGGTGGCAGACGGAGCCAGTCACAGCCCAGGAGCGGAGTGTGATCAACAGGGGTCCAGAAGCTCTTGCTGGGTTTTCAGCGGAGTGCTCAGGTTTGGAGTATGGGAAGGCAAAAGGGAGAGGTCGGAAGGAACCTGGGTGGAGCAGAGCTCGATGGACCTGGTGTAGGAGGAGGAGAGGGTGGAGCTGAGCAGGGACTGAAAACTATGACCAAGTCAATGCGGAGGAGGGAGGAGACCTTTTCTCTGTCAGCAGGAGTATGCAGAGGGACAGGTCTGCTGGAGACCTTCTGCTGGAAGGATACCTGGGTAGGAAGTGCAGTGAGGTGAGGAGGCAGGCTGAGGGAATCATGCAGAGAGGGGAAAAAGGAGGAAGTTAAAGAGCTAGCTTTGAAACCAAGTGTTTGAATAGTGGTGGTGCGGAAGAGGCAAGCCCTAGGGATGTCTAATGGAGGGGCTGCAGTTTCTCTGCTTTGCTTTTTCTTTAGTAAAGCTCCCGTGATAAATTGGGCCCAGTGCAGAAAGCTTTTTTTCCTACTGCCTGGTGAGCTGTTACTTGCACTGAAAATTCTGGGATGGACACCTGTCTGGAGCACCAGGGAGAGGAGGCCCTTTGGGCCCGGTGCAGAATCCTTCCTGTTCTGGCTTGTTGCTATTTGCGTCTTGGCAAGGCCATTTCTGGGCTGGTAGGAGCAGTCCGGGTTCCAGCGGTTCCTCCTGCTTGGCTGCCGTTGGCCTGGGGCAAGAGCATCGGTGTCCTTTGTCCAGAGCCTGGGATCCCGCTGCGGGAGCAGGGTGAAACCCGAGAGCCGTGTTTGTCACTTTCCCAGGACAAGGTGGGGCCTTGCAAAGCTAATTAAGAGCAGCTTTTAATTTCCTGGCATCCGGGGCCTGCAAGGAGGATCTTGGGTTTTATTTACTTCCATGGAGGAGTAAAGCTGCTCCTTTTAATCTCTCCGTGCTAATAGCCCTTCCCTGAGAGAGTCAGGGAACCACGAATCATCAGTGACCGGACTCCTGCCTGGTTCACCATGCTGTACAGAGACTGAGCCAGCTTTGGTGCCCATCCAGGCTTGAGCGTGTGGTGGGCACTTTCTCTTGTTCTGCACGTCAATTCTTTGCATCACCGGCTTTGTCAAAACTGCAAGCTGCATTTGTTTAACAAAACCAGTCAAGAAACTGGTTCAACTTGATTGTTATGAGACCTGTGCCCGGAATTGGCGTGCCTCTCTACTCCTTCCAGGAGTTCAGGAGCCGTATGAGTTAATGTGTACAAATGGATGTGGTTTTGTTTCTCCAAAAGCCAGGTATTCTGGATATGCTGCTGCCCAGAAGTTGAAATAAATGCAGGCCATTTCACCCTCATCCTTTTCTCTCTGTGCAGCAGTAACTTTCTGTCACAAATCCTGGGTGGTGACTAGGGGGATTTAGGGTTTGTGCTGGAGTGGTAATAGCAGAGTATAGGCTCAGATGTAGAAAAAAGAGCTAATAAAACTCTTGGACGTACAATTATTGGACATACAAACAAGAGAACAGGAAAGCAGAGCACGGATGTGATTTTATGCTTTAAGATCTACAAATGAGAATTGACTACTAATAGTCACTTCTCTGTTAGCTCCAGGATGAGTAGTCAGCTTCGTTGTGCCCGTGGGCATGCCGCCCTGTGAGAGTCTCAAAAGGAGCTCAGGACCTGGAGAAAGTTCACATGAGTGTAACAGCGAGGTAAAAAGGCATACTGGGTGGCAGAGAGGTTCAGTGAAGCAGAGTTAAGGAAGATTTAGATGACTATGGCCTAAATGGTGCTGCCTCTCACCAAATCTTCCTTTACACTGGTTTTCTACAGTGTAGGGAGGTCATCAATGAAAGCACCAGTCTTTCCCCTGGGTTCAGCAGACCCAGTTGTTGTAGACCCCTAGATACGTCTCTGCCATGTGGTTAATAACATGTTCTATGTCTTTGGGTGCGTCGGCTGCTACGTTGGCTGCTTGGAGCGAGTTCGCACCTTTGAGATTCCTTCTGTTCCTTGGTGACAATTACTGGCATAGGCTCACCTTCCCTTGCTTGTGTTCCAGGATGCTGTCTCTAAAGCGTAAACATGATAGCACAGTGGCCCTACAGAGCGTTTGCTCATTACCTCATTTGCTTGCATCTTGTTCCCTTTGGCTATTGTCTGAATATCTGCCAGGAATGATTTAGGTGGGGTTTCATTGATGGTTAGAGGCAGAACTAGGTTCACCTCTTCAGGTCTCCTCTGACCTGCTACATGCGTTGCCCTGAATATTTCTGGATTTCATGACCTTTTTGCACCATCTCCCTGATAGAAACTCGGATGAGGCAGGGAACAGTGGTGAAAGAGCATGGTGGATGGTAAGACACACGGCGTGCTGAGGCAGAGGGATGTGACAGCCCACGGAGCTCTTGGGTTGCAAGGTTCCTTGCAGTTTCTGACTCCTCCTTTTTCCATTTCTAGTTCAGGGTATTTAATGGTGTATGTCTGAGCTGTTCCCCTGGGAGCTGCTTTGGCACCTTCCTATTCTTTGTACTCTTCCTGTTCAGAGGAGTTGTTTGTGTCTTTGTGTCTGAGAATCTCCTGCTGTCTCCTTCCACACAGGGACACTTAACTCTTCTTTAAGACTTGTTCCATCCCCCAAATGTTCTTCCATGAACCCTGAGTGTACGGGCTGATGTAGTCTGAATACCTTGCTCTGTACCAATTAAGAAACACTATCTCGTCTGCCTTGTCTCAGTTTCCCAGTTTCAGGGTTAGAGCTTATTTGTTAGGGTTTTTTTGTTTGTTTGTGTGGTGCCGCTCAGTGCTGGAGATCCATTTGTTGTATAAACTTATCGGTTGATATGATTTCCACCTCAAGAAAATACAATCGTATTTGAAACAATGGGAACAGGTTATTGTACAACTCTTGGCATTTTTCCCGGTTGCTAATATTTGTGGCATTACAGATAAGTTAATTACTTTTTTGTAATTGCTAGTTGACCCTTCTTTGGTTAGAGGATGGTTTAGAAGAAGAGGACTCGATTGCTGGATCAGGCCCCTTGGTTACACTGGAGAAGGCCATTCCAGAGGGGCTGGTATGCCAGGGAGGGGCTGGGTGGGAAGAGATAAATAGATAACAAAGGGGGAGAGGTCTGTGGATGGTACTTGGGGTATATTAGGTTTTGCTGCTTGACCTGTAGCCAGAATGCTGCCCCATGAAGTGATCTTAATAGGCGTCTGCAGATTAATGCTTTTGCAGTGTTTCAGCGTTAAATGCCCCGGACGCGCCGTGCCTGCCGCAGGGAGTGCTGATGGTGGCGCTCCCACCCTACAGGCCTGGAGTGGAGGTCGCTCGTGCTCTGCTTTCAGTAGAGGGGCCCTCTGTTCATGCAGTTGTAGGGTGCTGCTTTCCTGGTAAAGATGCAGTCTGACCATGAATCGCTGCAGTCAGTAAAACCCCCCACAGCTCTTTGCTAGAGGGAGGTGTTAATTGTGGTGTCATGACCTAATTCTGGCTTGGGGATTTCCTTTCTGTGGCCCTGAATTGGTTTGTCATTTCATTTGGACCAGAGATTCCACGGCTCCTGCGTGCCGGCCGCAGGGGAGCTGTCGTCGTGTCCCGCCCCAGAGGGGACTGCATTCCTCAGGCCCTGCTTCAGTGCCTGGGAAGAAGCAGCTGGTGAGCCTTTGGCTTAGAGACAGCTTGCTTTGTCTTAGCTAGAACGTGTTCCTGACGTTTAAGTACTTTTATACATTAGAAATACATTCCTCAAGGCCTGATATGTGGGGTTAAATAGTCGGAAATCCGTCCAGCCTGCATTAGGGAGGGCTGTGTGGCGGCAGCCAGGGAGCGGGGTCGGTCTCCTCCCGGCTCGGAGCTCCGGCGTCCGTGGGGGCATGTGGAGCTGCTCGTGTTCAGGGTGCTCTGCGCCCTGCCCCGCCTCGCCAGGCCCATCCCTGCCTCTCCTCCTTGTTGTGGGTCTGCCTGGGGTGGGCAGGCGAGGAGCGTCCCCTCCTCCCATGCTGTCTGGGGGCTGCGGGGAGGAGAGCCCCCCTTTGCTGTCCCTGCTGAAGCACAGGGAAGGTGGCCTACCCGTGGCGGTCTGGCTGCGAACCCCAGCTTGGCCGAAGGCTGCTGTGCCTGGTGTTCGGCTGCTGCGGAGTATCAGCTGTTTCTCTTTGGGACTCTGCTGAGTTGCTGCCTTTCAGGTGTTTGTGATTAATGTGCTGACGTCCAGAAGAGGCTAAAGCCAGTTTAGCATCTGTGGCAAACGCTGCAAGGACTGGAGAATGAAACAGTGCTATAGCTGGAGCCAGTTATTTGGGAAGATCCCTTCCTTGTTTGTGATGGCAAATGGGTCTGTATCTGCTGCCTGTGGTCTCGTCCCACGCCCGCTGAGCGGGTCAGACCCAGTGTCAGGGTGACTGGCACCCGGCTCTGAGGAACGCGAGGCTCTGCCCAGGCAGTGGCAGTGGTGCCCTCCCCGTGGCACCAGGGCTGCCCCACGGGGGCTGCGGTGTGGCCTTGCTGCTGGAGCTCCAACTGGTGTTCTCATCTCGCGGCAGTGGCCATCACTTTTTGACCTCTGCTACCATTAACTCCGTTATCCTCACTAAACGTTGGGCAGCGTGATTCTTCTTGAATCTAGCTGTTCTGGGAATATATCTTGCTCGGGTCCTTTCTCTCAGTAAAGGGAAAGGTGTGTCTTGAGTTCATGGCTCTGGTGGTGCAGCCTGGTGCTCCCTGGAGGCGCTTGGCTCTGCGGGAAGTGGACTGACTCCTGCTCTGCTGCGGGAGCTGCGCAGCCTCCGGCGCTGGCGTCCTGCCTGAGCTGCCTGGCTGTGGGAAGTCTTTCTGGTTCTGTGGCCTCACCTGTAAGGTGTTGGCTTTGAGCAGAGTGAGTTGGAAGGACTGAGTTTAACCTTAGAGCTGATGAACTCCCAAGTGTTTTGCTTTGCAAGTTTTGCTTCTAGCTCCGCTTGAATCCCTCTGATACAGCTGGCTTTTCCCACAGGCAGTCCCACTGGCACAGTCGTCAAAGATCAGCTCTTTCTTTCATCGGAGATGTAAAAGGAGGGATCCCAGTTCTGTTCACCCTTCTCCTACCTGTAGGTCTCCAAGACTGGAAAGGCAGACACGCGTGCTCCCGCAGAGCATGCAGCGGAGTCTCTGCTTCCTCCGTGGGCAATGCTTAAGATGTCAAGTCTGCGTTTCACTGGGAAAATGGGAATGAAACACAAGGCTCAAATACATGATCTGGTTTTGCTGTTAGCATTTTGAGGAGCTGCCTGAGCTGCTGCATTTCACTGCTGACAGACACCTCCTGCCCATGGTGGCAGTCCTGTGTGTCCGCTCTGGTTGGGGACCAATGTGGAGCTCTGCCGCATGCTGCTGCGAGCCCAGCCCATGGTGGCATGGGAAGCCAGGCCCTCTTCTTGCTCGTGAATCACCAGGAGAATTGTAATTATTTTCCTTGCTACGCAGTCTGATCCTGCCTTTAATTAAACATGTGCTGTCCTGCTGAAGGCAGCGGGACTGTACCAGCAAGGTTTGACAGTTGGACTTGAAATTCTCTTAAGACTAATGAGATGTAAGGAGGACCTGTCCTTATCACTGGCACTTCCAGGATGGGAAAGGTTAGCAAAATCTCTGCCTTGGATCCTCTTAGCCTGTATTGGAGGAGAAGTAATGCAGCAGGCACTGTTGGCCTGCTCGGTCCCTGCAGCAAAATCACCTGGTCCCAACGCCTCTGGGCCTTTGTCTCAGAGGCAGCCTGTTGTTACTGGGTTTTTTGAGGAAATGGAGATGTCTGAGACCCACTCTGGCTAGCAGAGCTTGGGAACACCTTGATAGTTTTGACTGCGGAAGCAAGAAGGTTTTGTGCAATTCCAGTGTGAAGACTGTGTTTATAGCGTAGACCCAGTTCCTGGTCTCCAGATGTATAAATTGTCACCGCCTTATTTCAAAGACGTTGGCCTATGTGTAAGATTATTGTGGCTCTGTGGTTGTGTAAGTTGGGTGTCTGACTCCTCCTCTTCCTCTGGCACACGTCCTGCTCCCCTTCAGCAGTGCTGCGGCTGTCTCACCTTGCCCCATCTTTGTGAGCGTGTTTCACTGAAGCCTGCTTAAAGCACGCGTGGTTGAGGGGAGACGTGTCCCTACAGCCTGATGGCACTTGACAGCCACCCCGCTTCTGTCTGCCGTTTGCAGCGGGGGTCTCGGCACCGCGGCAGCCCCCGCGAGCTGCCTGTGCTGCAGAACAGTGTGGCTCCTTCTCTGGAGAAACCGGCATAGGAGCACAGGTGTTCGTTTGCCCTCCTCCTGGCCACCGTGGAGATGGCTCTCCTCCAGGTACAGGAGGGAGCGTGGGGGCTGGCCGTCGGAGGAGAGCAGCAAGGCAATGCTGGGGAACAAGAGTCCCGTGTCCTAGTCCCCTTCCCCTGGGATTAGGCACGGTGCCTTTGGCAGGACTGATGTTCGGGGTGTGAAATGGCACAAATGCCTCAACGCAAACGCGTGGGACTACTTCGCGCGGATCTCAGTGCTGTGTGTTAGTGTGCGGAGTGCGGAGGGGATCTCCTTGCCCCAGCAGCGGCAGGTGAGGGGAGAGCGGGGGTTCAGCCTGGGGTAGGCCAGAAGCCCGCTTGCTATAGCCTCAAGAAAACAAAGATTCAGAAGAGAGTTGTGAAACTAAACCTGGGCCAACGTGGAAGGGGGGAGCAGTCTGCGTGCAGAAGCACTCCGTGTTTTCCAAGTCCCAGGCTTCAGCACTCAAATGGCTTTCTCTGCTTGCTTGGCTGTGAAGATGCATCTTTCTGCAGGTGGGGTGGCAGCTGTGGGACATACGAGCTTGTGTTGCCATCGTGTGAACCACGGATGGGCACAGGGCTCTGGCCTTGTTGCAGGGACTCTGTGGCCATGGTTGCTACAGGCTGAATGCCAGCATGGGAAGCTCGGTGGGCCTGGTAGGTCTGCGTCCCTGACCCTGCCACCCATCAGCAGGCTGCTTGTGTCATTCCAGGACTGAAGTCCTTTCCCTCCCTCCTGCCAGAGTAGTGGGGCCAGCTCCACCGTGCCTCTTCTGAAGAGCCGGGGGTGGCTGGGATGACCCAGCACTGTCTGCCCCGCCGAGCCGGGCTGGCTCTGGCCATTAATCCCATTTGGGGAACGGTTGGCTTTCCAGGCTTGCCCTCAGGATTTTGTTGCTTCTGGGAAATGGCATAGTTGAGTGGTAGCTCAGAGGGTTTGTTCTGATCTTTTATCCATTGTCCTTTCTCCTTTTTTCATTTTCCACCTCTGGATCTGACTGAGTAAGTGAGCAGAGGGAGGAGGCAGGGCTCTGCGAAGCATTACTCTCCAGAAGAAAGGAAGCCCTTGAGGGTGGTGTCCAAGTTCCCAGCATCACTATCTGAATACTGTGGTTCTCCAGGCTAACCTAATAGCTCCATTAACCTTTATTTCATGTCCAGGGGCTTTGCCACAACCTCAGTAGTAATGCTGGGAGCTTCACAGATATGAACATTGACAGTCAAAAAGGACTGAGATTTGGAGAAAGTACGTCATGTCAGTAAGCTGAAGAAACATAACTTAGTTGGAGGCATGCTAATTGCAGAGAGGAGGATGGAACCTCCTTCAGACGTTTTCTAGGGCCTCTTACAGACAAGAGCCTGGGCTTACAAGGGCCCTTTGTGACTTAGCTGTGTGTGTACATGCTGTGTGTGACTTTGCATGTACTGGATTGTTGTGCTGCTGTGCAGAGGGACCTTGACGGGCTGGAAAAATGGGACAACAGGTTTCTCATGGAGTTCAACAAAGGGAAATGCCAATTTCTGTACCTGGGCAGGAATAACCTCATGCACCAGTACAAGCAGGGGACTGACCACCCGAAAAGCAGAAACACTGGGGATCTTGGTAGACCACAAATTGACCAGCAGTTAGGAAGAGCATTTCCAGCAGCTCAAGGCAGGTGATCCTTCCCCTCTGTTCTGCACTGGTGAAACCACATCTGGAGGACTGTGTCCAGTGCTTGGTTCCCCAGCGCAGGGAAGACATGGACTTAGAGGAGTGTGACCAGTGAGAAGCCACAAAATGATTGAGACTGGAGTATCTGTGATATGGGAGAGACTGAGAGAGTTGAGACTCTTCAGCCTGGAGAAGAGAAGGCTCAGGAGGATTTTACCAATGTGTATATGATGTCAGAAAACAAAGGAGATCATAGAACCATAGAATCGTTTAGGTTGGAAAAGACCTTTAAGATTATCTAGTCCAACCAGTGACCCTACTCTGCCAGGTCTGCCACTAAACCGTGTCTCTAAGCGCCATATCTACATGACTTTTAAGCACATCTAGGGACGGTGACTCGACCACCTCCCTGGGCAGCCTGTTCCAATGTTTGATAACTCTTTCAGTGAAAATTTTTTTCCTAATGTCCAGCCTAAACCTCCCCTGGTGCAACTTGAACCCATTTCCTCTTGTCCTATTGGTAGTTATCTGGGAGAAGAGACCAGCTCCCATCTCACTACAACCTCCTTTCAGGAGATGGAGCCTGACTCTTCTCAGTAGTGTCCAATGGCAGGACAAGAGGTAACAGGCAGAGAGTGAAATAGAGGAAATTCTCCTTAAATGCAGGGAAACACTTTTTGTTTTTTACTGAAGAGGTGGTCAAACACTGGAACTTGTTGCCCAGTGAGGTTGCAGAGTGTCCATCCTTGGAGATATTCAGAACCCGAGTGGACACAGCCCTGGGTAACCTGCTATAGCTGACCCTGCTGTGAGCAGAGGTTGGACTAGCTGATCTTGAGAGGTCCCTTCCAACCTCAGCCATTCTGTGGTTCTGCTGGACCTGCCTCCGTGATGCAAACTGCCTTTTTGAGTGAACTGCTGTATTTGGAAATCTGCATCCGTCACTCACTGTCCTGCTTACATATTCCTTCGCAGTTTTGTGGATACTGGCTTTCTAGAAACTTACTCTGCTTTCTTAGTGTAGCTGGAAGGCCTGTGCTAGCGTCCACAGGCAGCGAGATGCCTGTCTCATGCTGATCGAGGCTGGGTGTGAAGGCAGTGGCGGCTCCATTCCGTCTCTTGTGGAACAGGAGGTGGCTGATGCAGCCAGTTTTGGGGTTGGACAGTCAGAGTTCCTCACGTAATGGATGAGGAAGGGAGGGATACAGGGGTCTGTCAGACTTCTGTCTCTACTCAGGAGTTAGGCATCTCCCTGTCCTAATTTTGGCCAGCACCACCTCTAGTGCCACCCATCTGCATCACTGGGGAACAGTTGTGACACGTTGAGGATATGAGACCAAAAGCTCATTTCTAGATCAAGTGTTTCCTCCTTCCTGGATTCGCTCGGCTTTCCCAGGCAAGAGTACACCATTGACCAAAGTCGGAGCCGTGGGCTAACCTGGCTTATAAATTAAGTGCAGGCAAAACACTTCATGTGTACTGAACTCCATGGGATCAGGGACTTTTGTGCTTTTGGGTCTCACTGGGTGAGAAGCTCTGCGAAGTGGAGTGTCAGGCATCCTTGCATTATCAGTAAGAAATGTGTCCTAGATCAGTGGGCCTCATCGTCACTGTGTGAGGCTCAGGACTTTCTCAATACACAGGTATTTCAGTTCCTCAGCAAAAGCCAAAGGTGAATCTGCCAAATGCAGCCTGTATTTGCTGCTACCGGTGTTTCTTGTTTTCGTAAACTGGCTGAGCCTGTTATTGTTTCTTTGGATAACCTCAAATAAAACCACAGTGTGCTGTTTGGAAATGTTCCTTGAGTAGAACTGACCCAACCATTGAAGTTGAGCGCTATGAGGTCAGGATGGCTCTCTGCTTGGCTGGTTGTAATATTTCAATTTTAAGCTGACGTTTCTTTCCCTTTGCAATGACGACAGTTTTGACTGTCCTAGCACTGGTTCTGCTCTATTAGCCTGATATTTTTCTTGTATAAAATTACTCCAAAGGCAGTGCTCTGAATCGAGAGGTTTGCTAATAATTGCACTGGGGTTTCATCCTTTCTTACTTCTGCCTATATCATGATATTTCACTGTTGAAGTGGGTCTTCCAAAGTTGCTGAGGCATCAGTCATCGTTAAGACAAAAGTAAAGTCTTTCCAGTTTAATTGTGGTTAGCTGGGCCTAGCTGACAAGCAAGTGTCGTGTACTCTAACAGGAGTAGAATAAATCGCTCAGGGTGGTCAGTTAGCTTACGTGGAGTTTCTTGGGAACCCAACCCATTTGTGGTGGGTGGCTGCGTAACTTGTGTCAGTGTAGCTTCCAAGTGACTGGTATAGTTTAATTGTGAAATGTTTGTCGCAGTCAGGGGTCTTCTAAAGTTTCGATGGGTCTCTCCCATTGTTTGTATTGGTTGCACGCTTCAATATTTGCCTGGCAACAGCAAAAAGGGACATTTGAGGCTTTTTATTTGGTTATGCAAACAGGCCTGTGAGTTTGACTGCGTGTTGTTGCATGTAGTATTGTTGGTAACGTTTTTTGTACATGACCACCTCCTCTTCACTCTTCCTGGTGGATGCTGTGCTAAAAGTGCTCCGCTTTCATCCTTGGTCCATGTATTCAGAGTTCAGCTCCTCGCAGGGCCTAGCAGGGTGCCCTGGCATCATGGAGGGCCGACAGCACGCTGGCCGTACCAACGGGAGCACACCCAGCGACTGGGGGAGCGATGATTCCCCTCTGCTCAGCCCTCCATAAGCCACACCTCGATCCCGCCGCCATTGTGGGGCCCGCAATACAAGAACGGCATCACCGAGCTGGTGTGGTTCAGGAGGGGGCCCGTAGGGTGGACAGGGGCTGAAGCACTTGCTCTGGCAGGAACGGGACTTCTTCAGCCTGGAGAAGGTGCTGCTTTGGAGGGACTTCAGAGCAGCCTGCCAGTGGGTGCAGGGGGTTATCAAGGAGATGCGGCCTGGTGGTGCGTGGGGAAGAACGAGAGGCACAGGGTGTCTTTGAAGTAGGTGCTTCCAACTGCGTACAAGGAAGCTTTTTCCACTGTGAGGGTAATTAATTGGTGGAGACAGGGGTCCAGAGGATTTTTGGACCCTCCATCGTTGGAGGTTTTGAAAGACTTGACTAGACAAAGGCCTGAGCAACCTGATCTGACTTCATAGCTGACCCTGCTTTGGTTGGACTAGAGACCTCCCGAGGTTCCTTCCAACCTGAATTATTTCATGGTTCTGTGGTAAAGGTCTGTGATATACAAAGGATTAGAAGGATATTACTTCTTTGTCCCTTTTGACTGAAAAATCCATGGCTCTAGGTTCCCTTTTTTTTTGAAGACATGGAAGGAATTCAGTTTTGTTTCAGAAATTATATGTAAATCGTGAATGACTTCTTACATGTTTGCCTGCTTTCATCTTTAGAGTGGCTGCTGAAGAGGATGTCGCAGCTGAAAACATACCGCACAGCCTGTATTGCACATTTTTCTGTCTTTTTTGTGATGTTACAATTTTGTGGAGTATTTATCTTTTGGCTTAGAGTCTTTAACAGGCTTTTTATACCTTTCACTAATTTTCAGCCAGTCGGTACATTAATGGGAGCAATGGCCTCTGTGTTTCCAATCTGCTATATTGCAGTTGCTCTGCTCTGGATATTGTAAGAATTTATGCTCTCTGAGTCTGATTTGCAAGACAATTTTGTAGTTGTTTTCCATTTTACCCATCCCGTAACTGTACACATACTTCAACAGTAGAATATCTTTGTAATATATTCTAACTTACAAAGTCTTTTTCCCCCCTAGCTACCCAACTATGCTGTTAATGTATTAGTATACCCCTTGCTCTTTGTCTTGAACCTTTTTATTTGTGATGACTTCCATCGTACTCTGAGCTGGCTGAATTCCTGTGCACCGGAGTCCGTCGTACTAATCCGTGTTCGCTTTGTGTGGTCTTCAGGCTTCTGGTATGCCAGGGAGCAGTGAAAGGTTGCTGCTTACTTTTTTTCTTCAAACTTCTATTTTTGATCTTATATCAGTATAGTTTAGACACAGAAAGATCTAGATCATGCAGATTTGGTGATTATTTTTTTCTTTTTTTTCTTTTTTGATATTCAGAAAATCTTGTGTACGTTTCATCTCAATAGAGACATTCAGTATAGTGCTAAATTTGTGACTTTTTTTTTTGTTGCCAGCTGTATGAAACAGGGTTAATGTTGATTAGAAAAAGGGGTAATTGCCAGTCTCCAAAGAGACATTTGCTTAAGTTTTCACTTTTGGTTCCAGTAGCAATTTTAAAATGAATTTGTTCTCCATTTCCAGTGTCACAAATGAATCTCTTGTGCAGTCTGGCTTTGTGAATTTGGCTGTTGGAGTTATGAGTTGAAGTACCCAGTTCACAAAATAGCGAACTGAAAATTATACGCATCACGTTAGACACAGTGTTTGCAGTCTTACCAGTTGTTGATTACATCATGTTGCCATATTTTACATGATATTAACTGTAGTCCTAGTAGAGACGAGCAAGCTTTAACTTCTTGCTAGTTTTCTAAAAACTTTGCTAGCATAAGTGGGAAGCGCGTCTGTTCTGCGCTTTCAAGTGCTTATTCCTGAAGACGTCCCATCTCTGAGCTGCAGCTGAACAACCAGCGTGGGTTTATTTGCCGCGGCGGTGCTGGTCTGCCTTTGCGGCGGCAGCGAAGTCTGCCGGGCTGGTTATGGGAACGGGGCTACGCTCTGCTGGCAAAACCGTTTGTGCTACTGGAATAAAAACACTGATGAGCAAAGCAGTCTGTCAAGGGAAAAGACAGTCTTGTTGGTGTATCTGTGCTTAGCTAGCAGCATTTCATTGACACAGTCCCATTGGTAGGGGGTTAATGATGGCGAGTAAGTGGCTGGTACATGGCAATTAACAAGAAGGTTCTTCTGGTCAGAGCAGACACGGCAGCTTTACTTGGATTCTGTTTAACTTTCTCTTTTTTGCAAATATAAAATCTTAATTCTTGCGTGGGAACGCTGTAGTTCTGAATTTGTTTTTTGTGACCTCCACTGATGAGTTTTGACTAGTTTGAATTTTTGTCGCATCAAAATATTTTATTCAAGTCCAGCTTAACTGAATCTTAAGACGTGGGATGTGCTGATCTCGTCGTCTTGCTGTTTGCTGAATGGAAATTTGTGCACGGATCTGATAATAGTCTGTCAGCACTGTGAGGTTCTGCAGTTTTTTGGTAACCTTTTCTTTTAAAAAAAGAAAAAGCTGGGGGAGGAGAAAATGCTGCTTAACGGATATAAAAAAGCAGCATAGGAAGCAAGGTATTTTGGAACATCATATTTAGTAGGTGTCTCCCTGAAGCAAAGTTAATTGGATGGGAAGAATTGTGAGATTGTGACGACAGCCTGATTCTGAGGCTTGGTCTGCACTTGGCTTCACAGGCGTGTCTGTGTGCGTGTAGGTTCTGGTTATTTTCGGTAAGGTAGTTATGCTAGTAAAAGGCCCGTTAGGCAGTTTGTTCTGTTAAATGGCAATAAGCTGCATGGATACAACTGCTGTGCCAAAGAAGTGCTATGTTGTTTTGCTTTTGATGGGCTAGCTAAGAAAGTAAAACTTAACTGTAGGCAAAACTGAAGTCAACGTTCGCAGCTACGGGTTTGCCCCACAGGTAGTTAGCTTTCAGATCTCTCGTGTCACTAAACGCTTCCTGTATGCCTTGCAGTGCAACATATAGCATGAGTTTGTTCCAGTTTATTCTAAAAAGTTTTTTTAAAAAAGTATGCGCATCTGTTTTGAGACCGCCTGAAATTTGTAGGCAAAAGTGCTAGGAGTTTGGGCTATAGATGTTCTGCTCCCTTTGTTATTTTCCAGCTTTTAGACTCTAGCAGGTCAACACAATGTCTTGCCTGGAATTTCCTTGCATTCTAAAATTAGGAGAAGGATCTAGGAAACAATAGCAAATCAAGTCTCTAAACCTCCTGCTCTGGCTTGAACCTTTGGTGTCATTTAGACTTTCACCTACTTCCTTTCGTATTAAACTGATTTGCATGAGATAAAGTGAATTAAAAAGAACTTATGCTGTTCAGTGTCAAGAGGACCTTTTTTTTTAGTTCTTCTTCTTCTTTTACTTATTCTACTGATAATGGTCTCCTGTGCTACTACAGGACATCAGGAGTATGAATTTCATATCGCTGCTGTTCATCCCAGAGCACTTCTCCCTTTCAGTGTGGGGGTGACGTGGAATTACGACGGCCTCGGCGCAGCAGTCCCTCAGCGGGCGCTTGCACCCAGCAGCGCTTCCTGACTGAGATGTCTCTGTGGGAAACTGCAGAGGTTTTGATCTATGGCAGAGAAACTTCTCAAGTTAGATTCTTCGACCTCATCATCATCCCTTCCAGTGGGGCGAGCCGCTCTCTCAGTGGTCTGAGTTTTCACGGCTACGTTGTGCATCACCTTTTAATTCCTTGCCCCTCTCTTGTCTGGTCTGTATTACTGTCCTTTGCAATGTTACGAGTGACAGTTGTGGGTGTCCCACCATGTCGCGGAAGTTAAGTTAGGATCCTGCACAGCTTTGACGTAGCAGCAATTTAAGATCTGTTAATGAAGGATTAGGTTGTATGATTTTCAACAATACTTAATCATCTGCCAATTATTATTAGTGATTTAATAAAATTCACTATGAGCAACACAGCGACTTAGTTAAAGATTTGAAAATGGCAAGGTTCACATAACATACAACAGAGTTGCTTAAATCAAAGCACCCACCACAAACACACGCAAACAGATATAGAGATTAACCTATATAATTAAGATGTTTTTCTTTTTGCAAAAAGTAGTAAATTATTGGTACCGAAAGATCTTTGAAACCTTGAGAAATCCAGTAGTAGTGAATTACTCACTGTTTTGCTTCACTGGCACTTGTCAGCAGACAATCTCTGAAATCCTCGCGAAATCTATACTACTTTAATATCCTCGTGAAATCTACCCTGAGAGGCGTCCCATCGCAGGGGGAGGTACGAGGTCACAGCCTGCTGTGATCCTGGAGAGCTCGAAGGGTCTCACTTAGGATCACAAGATAATTGACTTTGGTCAGTATTTTTCCATTTCGGCCACAATTCTTGTCAGGTAATTCTGGTACCTTCCAGAGCAGGCTACGATCCAGGCAGCAGGAGGTTCAGGTACGGTTAGGGGTGCCTGATCGTCTTAACTCACTGTGCTTGTAACCAGGACAAGAAAGTACCCGATTGTCCCAACTCACTGCACTTGCAACCAGGATAGGAGACTCCAGATCACCCCAGCCCACTGCACTGGTAACCAAGATGAGAACACAATGTTGGCTGGTCCTGACATCGCAACGTGGCCCAGGGGGGTCTGCAGCACCACAAACCACCCCGAAGCAGAACAACCTCAGTACCCCCACAGCTGTTCCTGGGGAGGTCCATTTCAGCAGCCTTTGATGAAGATGGATTGCTGGAAAGGCAACTGAGAAAGAAGGTTCAGACCGCAGATTCTTGTTTGATCTTTCTCAGTGTGGTCTGTGTAAGCAGCCCTGACTGTCGTGGACATGTTTTCTGATCTGTAAGTGATCCTGCGATTCCATCTTCTGTGGCTTTCTGTAACTCCCTCTGCCTCTGGCATAGGACGGACAGGATGGTTACATGAATTAGAAATGGCTTCTGGGTGTCACTTCGTAGACATGAGCGTGTTTCTAGCTTCATCGCTACTTTCTTTTGCATCACAGCTTGAGTTATTAGCTTCTTAAGGTCTGGCCATCTAAAACTCATAAATTGTTAGAGATGACTTAGAGCACTCGTCTGTGCTGTGGCAGAACCCAAACACATAATCGGAGACCCAGTGTTGCTACCTGTGTGTGCAACAGTCTCTGCCTTCATCTATTTGTGGGTTTTGGGTAAAGTTCTTAAAACTGTCTCATTTTCTGCAGTGGCCCAGTATTGTTTGTTTGTTGTTCCCAGGCACTCTGAAACGATCCAGGAAATGCAGCGAACACCACAGCCTTGGTTTCCGTCCTGTCCAGTATCCTATGTCCGACAATAGTTAGAAGCAGCTGCAAGATTTGTTCAGTTGATAATTATAGTATGTTGTGTTTAGTAAACTTACTGAGAGGCTGTTGATGTCTAGAAAGAGTATGATTGATGAATCTTGTTATTTACCATTTATAGCTAATATAATTGACTTCTGAGAACAAGGGTAGGTGTGAAGACGTTGGATGTTGTTAGACTAGGGGACTTCTAGGCGTCCTTTCTAGTCAACATTTCTGTGACTGTGGTGTTTCTAGAAAGGAATTTTCTTTCCTTCTCTAATTCTTTGTTACTTGGGCCCTACAGATAGTTTGCCTGCTCCTTTTCTTTTCCGGTATGAGTGGCACAAACGTTTTCCCTGTCAGTGTAAGGACCTATCACTGATGTCCTGATAAAATGTACTGTACAGCAGATGTGTGTGACAGCAGGGACAGGACTTCGGTTGGAAGTCCCCTTATATTTCTCCTTCTCTGGACCAGACTCATAAACACTGTAGTGTCTGCCGGCAAGCTGCTTTATAGTGACTTCCTTGTGATGCTAGTATTTGAATGCCTAAGATGAACCGTTGTCTTAGGAAACAAGGAACATCCATTTTGTATCCTACAAGGGAGGGAGAAGAGCAGTGGGCTAATAGAGATGTTAAATGAATCATCAAGCTAAACTCATTAAATGCCTTTCTTCTTTCACCCTCCTCTCTTGTAGACCTTAATCAGGGTTCTCATCTGTGCAGTGACTGCACTGTGAGGACCTCCCCAGGACAGAGGTTATGAGAGAAGGCAGTTGTCTCCGGGGGTGGATGCTCAGGTTTGACCTGAGGTGAGAAAACTAGTTTCCCACAGAACTGCTGCTGACCCAATTTTGTTCTCTTCTGTCGTAGCCCTTCTTTAGACTTCTGAACCTGCGCAAGCTGGGTTTGAGTGACAATGAAATCCAGAGACTTCCCCCTGAGGTTGCCAACTTCATGCAGCTGGTGGAACTGGACATCTCCCGTAACGGTAAGGTCAAAGCTAACTGGGGAGTGGGTGCTCCACAGCCCTGCTTCTCCCAGTGTAGTAGTACTACCCTGTGCGCTCATGTTCTGGAAGAGGCAGTACCCTTTCACGGTCCTGCAGAGTGATCTCTTATGGGTCCTGAGTTATGAAAATGTGGTTGTGTAACTGTGTCTTAGGCTGTCACCAGTACCTGGTGACCCATTTTCCATGTGACAGGCTGCTCTTGAGCCTCTTTTTTTCTTTCACATATTTTTTTCCAGACATTCCAGAAATTCCTGAAAGCATCAAATTCTGCAAATCCTTGGAAATCGCAGACTTCAGTGGGAATCCTCTCTCCAGGTAGGAAGGCATATGCAACCGTTTTGTCCAGCTGAGAGTGAGAGCTGAGGTTCCTCATTCTCCCTAGCTTTCTCTGGTCTTCATCTTGTAATTGTCTTCCCTTGAAGTCAAGGCCTAGGATCACCCTACCTTTGCCAAGACCTGCAGATGTCTGCTCTCCTGACAGGTGGGACACTCAGCATAGGGAAGAGCTGGTGTGTGCTCCCTCTTCTGCAGGGCCTATGGCTTGGATTGATGAGCCGTTAGTCATACGGTTGCCACTGGTGCGAATGGTGAGGACTTTTGTCCTCTTGGAGTAAGGTTGTCGCTCCCTCCCCACCCCTTCACCCTGGTGCACAAACCAGAATGGATGTGGACTGGTTGTACTACAGAGAAGTAGAGAAAGGCCTGCATGCTATGCTCTGCTGTCTGTCAGTCCTTTTTGCTCTCTGTCGTCTTATTTATAACTTAGGATGGCTGTCCTTTGAACTCTCAGTGTCCAGAGCTATGTCCAAGAATGGAACTCTCTGCCTTGTCTCTTTAGTCTTCTGTCAGCTGTCTTTACAGCTCTTAATCCATAATGTTTTGGGAATTTAAGTGTGGCTTCTCTGCCTTAGTGAACTGTACTTTCAGGCACTGGTGTCTTGATGCACTGTCTGCCAGGGTCCCTGTAGATGCCAGTCTGACTCCAGATGCCTGCTGCCCTTTGTGCTCCTGGGCCAGCGCTGCCCACGTTGCCCTTTAAAGAGACTTAACTCTCTGCTTCCCTCCTGTGATGCCAGACACTGCCAGAATGGGACAAGCTTTTCAGTTGTGAGAATCCCTGTACCACAGGAACGACCAGCACTTCTACACTAGAAGTTATTTGTCAAAGTCTTTTTGTGGCCCAGAGTTGTAAAAAGTGTGTTGTGAGCAGTGGGGTAGAGAAGCTCCAGGAACTGCCTGTGAACAGCAAAGGATTTCTCCTTTTCACGGGTCTTTCCCTGTTCTGTTGAACCTTGGAGCTGTTACGATGATACTCCTTGGTCCCGGGGAATGCTGTGGTGTCATCTGGATAAATATCCTCAGATGGGAATTTGGATTACTCGGTAGCTCTCCCTGCTTCCAAGTTTAAATGATCACATGGCATAACTTAGTCTGGGATTTGTGCTTGAGTACTGCAGAGCCAAGTTAGCACACTTGGACTTACAGTGACTTTGGTGCGAGGGAGTAATGTCTTGGAAATGGGGCATATCCTGGATCAGGAGCCAGGGTCAGACTTGGTTCCTGCTCTTCTTCTTTCCCCGTGTTGATAGCAATTGGGATAAGACTGGCTTTAGGGGCATTTAAGTGAGGAATTTAGGGCTTGGTTTGTGCACAGAATTAATGGTGGTTTGTTCTGTCGTGCCTTTACAGACTTCCAGAGGGCTTCACACAGCTTCGGAGCCTGGGCCATTTGGCCTTGAATGATGTGTCCCTGCAGAGCCTCCCCAATGACATTGGGAAGTGAGTATGCCCCTAACCCTCATAGTGGGGAGGAGGGTTGGGGTGGGGACACCGTGCTATTGGGGTGGCAACACTAGCAGGACTTGGGAGAGGAAGAGTGTGCCATCCCAGTTACAGCTTGCCACTGTACTGAACATACTGTGTGAGCAGCTCTAAGCATTATTCTTGTTAAAAGACAACCTTTTTAAAAAGGTTCTTTTCTTGGTCTCAGCTGCTTCTCCTCGTCTGTGGCACAGGCATCCAGGCTTCTCAAATCCTCTGTCTTTCCTTATTTTATGAGTGCCTGTTTGCCCCTTTCCAGACAAGTGTGGTCTGTCCAGTGATGTTGAAATGATTTATGCTGCTAGCATAAATGAGGCTTTGCCCGTGGGGTGCAGTGCTCCTGCCATGGGATTTGGCTTTCTACACGTGAGGAATTTTATCTTTTTGGGCAGACAGTCCTGTATGTGATGCCATGTTTCCTTGTCCTGAGTTCAGGCACAGTGTTGTTTCCCCATGATTTTGCAATAAGCAGCCACCTTCATCAGAAGTCATTTAAGGTCCTCTTTGTTTTTTGTTTTCCCCTGTCATCTCCATTCATGTGTACACACTCATGTATATGCATTTGTGCAGGCTGTGAGGGGTGGTCCCAAGGGAAGGGCTATGAGCATCTCCTTGTATCCCTGAAGCCCTATTCAGTGAATCTGGCTTTCTCGCTCCCTTTTCTCTTGCAGTTTGGCAAACCTGGTGACTTTGGAGCTACGTGAGAACCTGCTAAAGACTCTCCCCACGTGAGTGTCTGGTGGCTTCAGGAGTCTCCTGCCTGATCATTCTTACTGATTCCTCAGGGACTTGCTGTTTCTGTAGTACAGGCTCTAGCACTTTGCTTGGGAGGGCTCAAGGCTTTGCACAAATTAGCTGCATCTTGCTGGATTTCTGTAAAGTGGGGTGAGGAGGGAGAGAGATGGTACAGGGCTTAAGAGCAGGCAGGGATGTTCAGAGTCTGTACTCAGCCTGTGTGTCAGGATTGATTTGGAATAGACAGGGTTCCACAAGAAAGCTGCTCAAAATGGTGAGAACCATTTTTCCTAGAGAGGTGGAGAAGATGATGGATTCTTTTGGAAAAAGAGAGAAAAACGTACTCATGTGGGTATAGGAAGAACTCTGTATACAGTGCAGTTCATAATTTGAGGAGCAGCAGATTATGGCTGAAGATACATTTTGCTCCTAGCATCTCTTGGGTCATCATTTTCTTGGGTATCCCTTCTGATTGTTCTGGTTGAGCAGTTTGTTGGGAATAGGTGGGATAACTGGCTTTCCTGCAGCAGACAAAAAATAAGCCAGCAAGGGAGAAAAGGTAAGTGTTAAATGTTTTGTAGAGTTAGGGACAGAGATGAATTCTTGGTAGAGGAGCTGTTTGGTACAGCTGATGCTATCAGGTAGATAGGATGTGGAGAACTAACGAGTTTCTACATTAATTTCTGGTTTGGAGCCTGTGAGAGTTGTTTGTTGAGTTTTCTAGCCTACATTAGCTCTGTCAGCTTGTTTTCCGCCTGCTTATCCATACAACTCATGATTCCCCCAGTCTTCCTTGAATATATGTTGGAAGGGATTCTACCTGACTTCTTTTTGAATAGCAATGAGTTTTGAGTCCACGCAAACTCCTCAGTGAATGTGTCAAGCATGCAACTATTGTCACCTTCTCCTCAGTGCCCTCTTACTATTCATGGCAAGTATTCAGTTTGGCTACCTGTATTTTCCCCCCTTGCTCCTCTATGTTATTTAAAAAAGAGGGCAAAGGAGGCGTCTGATGATACAGTGTTCAAGCAAGGCTTTGAAACTCTAAGCAGTTAGGGCTTTAGTCTTGCTGCTTCTGTGATGGCCATGCCTCCCTCACTGTGAGATGTTGCTTTGACTCAGGTGCTTGCTCTTCCTGATTTTCCTCTGGGACCTGCAAGTACAGGCTTTATATGACATCAGTTATATCTGCTTGTAGGATTCATGTGTCAGCTTTGACCCAGAGGACAAGACGCTTCCAAAAAGGAGCTGAAAGGCTCTGCACTGGTCGGCTCCCAGGGTTCACATCTGGTGATTACACAATGTGGAAGCGTGTTTCAGATTAACACTGTCATCTTGTCTCTGATGCCAAAGTCACTGGATCTTTTCTGCACAGAAGCTGTTGGCATTAACACCCTGTCATGGAAAGGTGATATTAAGAGACCAGCTGAGATGGCCCCACATGGAATATAGCCACAAGGGAGAATGTGAGAGCCAAAGCTCCTTATGCCAGGCTGAGAACAGGCAAGCAGGAGAAGTTTGGGTCCTAGTGTTGGGACCCACTGCTGTCTGTTCCATGTGTTCTTTGTGTTCATACAAACAGGTACCACCACTGTGATACACCATATAAACGAAGAGGTGCAATAGCTACATCTAAAGTTGGGCTTTCAAACTGCAGTGAAGAATAGTCTCAATAGCTTCTCACCATCTAGTAACCAGCAAGTATTTGGAGTTTGAGAATTCAGTCCATGACCAAATCCACGTGGTTTCTGGGGAGATCTGTCGTGCCCAGTGCTCTCTTGTTTCCCTATGTTAGATTTGTATGCCATCCAGCAAGATACTTGTAGCATGCTATGACGTTTTTGGGTTTTTCTCTGAAAGATAAGTCCAGGCTTGATACTCATTCTGCAGTGCAATTCCAGCTTCTTTTCATCTTTCCTCAATTCCCCAAATTCTACTTTTGGATGATTTCCAAAAATAAAAAGAGGATCTTGAAGGCCAAGGTGATTTCCATCAGATCTGTCAGTCAAATATGAGATTGAAACCAATGGCTGAAGAAATTTCGGTGGTACTGTCAGGTACATTACCCAGCTCTGAAGCTCTCGTACTTAGTTGGGTTGCAAATTGTGCCCAAGAATGGCTCTAAACAAGTCCAAGTGATCTTGCCAAAGAGTAGAATGACTTATGGAAATAGATGATGCTTTCAGTTTTCAAGGTTACTGAGACCACTAGGTAGATGGGTTTCAATGCTGTGAATTTGTGACTGCATAATGCATCAGTGTCCTTTTGATTTTTGTTGTTGTTGAGCTCCTTAAAAGATCCAACTTGCAATGACCTTTACTTGTCAAAACTTAATTTCATTGGTTAGTCTTCTGCTGTCAACTGAGTTCTGAAACAGTTCATCTTGTACAGCTGATTGTCTCTCCCAGGCAGGTGGGACGCAGCTTGCCAATAATTTAGGAAGGGTAGCTCTCATTGATGTACTTTCATGGAATACATGTTATCTTATCACCACATTCCAGTATTTAAAGGGTGGCTACAAAGAAAACGGAGAATCCCTTTTTATAAGGAGTCACATGGAGAAGACGAGGAGTGATGGTACCAGTTACTCCTGGGAGATTCCGATTGGACACAAGAGGAAAATTTTTCACAATGAGAACAATCAGCCATTGGAATAGTCTCCCCAGGGAAGTGGTGGATTCTCCAACATTGGGCACTTTTAAGATTCGGCTGGTCAGGGTGCTGGGCCATCTTGTCCAGCCTGTGCTTTTGCCAAGGAAGGTTGGACCAGATGATCCTTGAGGTCCCTTCCAACCCGGTATTCTATGATTCTATGAACAGTGGAGGGTGATCTATACTGAGGCATTTTGCAAGACCTCATATATCAACATGGATTCCACAGCTCACTTGTCCCTATTTTGGGAATTCAAACTGTGAAGGTGGGAAGGGACAGTTGAGGCTGCTTCACCATTCAGAGAAGTCAAAGTGCAAAGGTACAGTCATAATGAGAGACTGCTATACAACAGAATCCTTTTGATGATCCTGTTGATAAACCTTTGCTTGAGTTAATACAATATGTCAAAATCCACTGCATAAGGTAAGAACTTGCTTTTTCTGTGTAGCCCAAATATTTTTATAGCCTGGCCCAGGCAAGACAGATTTCTTATTGCTTTCTCACAGATTTGCAGCCCCCAACTTCCTTAGTTTGAATGGCGGTGAGATGTATAGCTCGATTTCCAGAGAAATATAGTGATTTCTGTATTAGGACAGTTCCTTATGAAAAGAATAAAAAGAACTGAAGACCCTCTGTACTGGGGAATCGGGCAGGGCTGAGATGGCAGTTCTGCCTTAGTGTAAAGTAAGAAACAGCAATCCGTGTTTGGGGAAGTGGGAGTTGGAACTGATGGGGTAGGACTGAGAGCTGAGGACACACAAACACCTGGGCCATGTCCTGAATCCTGGTTTTGTGGGGTTGCAGACTGCAGCCTTTTATATCACCAGGTCGTAATGTGTTTGAATACTCAGCACACATCCTTGGACCCCCAGTGTTGAGAGGCTTTGGTTCCCATGCAGGCTTCTTGCAGTGTCTTGCCTAGTGAGCTTCTTGTCTGTACTTCTTGACCTCTGCTGAGACATCATGCCAGTGTTGTCTTTTCCTTTCTCTTAAGCAGCATGGGCATCCCATTCAGGAAAATGAGGCTGTTGAATTTGTCATTTCTGCCTCTCCCTGCAGCTGTGCTCCCCTTGCACCCCAAATATGTACTGTCTTCTGCTGACTCTCTCCTGTGTCGTGATTTGGGCATCAAACCAGGTCATCCTGTTATCTGTTAGTCTGTGCCCACGTCCCCATCCTTGCTACAAAAATGGGCAGCAGTGTTAAGGTGTGGCTTGTCATCTGTCATGTTTTTGCTGAAAGAGTATTTGGGGATTTGGGGGGGGAGTGGGTAGAGAAGGCAAATTGGTGACAGAGTGGAAACTGGCTGCTTTGGGACTGCAGGTGCTACTGAACCCTGGTGCAGATGGTCTGGCTTGGGGAAGGGTACCGACTCCCCTAAACTACTTGGCTCAGAGGGACTATGAAAAAGGTCAGGATTGCCCCACCTGGTTTAGGACTTATTAAAAATTACTTCATTTGTGAGATGTGTGTCCCAGATGCTAACCTTCCATTCGTTCTTTCTTTCTTTCTTTTTTTTTTTTTTTTTTTTTTTTTTTTTTCCCCCCCTTTCTTCCCCCC
>VFFE01000300.1:0-23754 GCA_008921705.1 Burhinus oedicnemus | reverse complement strand
GCCCTTCTTGTAGATGGGTGTCACACTGGCAAGCTTCCAGTCATCTGGGACCTCCCCTGTCGACCAGGAGCGCTGATAAATGATGGAAGCAAGCTCCTCCGCCAGCTCCTTCAGCACTCTCAGGTGTATCCCATCCGGGCCTTGTGGCTGTCCAGTTGCTGTAGCAGGTCACTAACTGCTTCCTCTTGGATTATGGGGGATTTATTCTGCTCTTCATCCCTGTCTTCCAGCTCAGGGGACTGAATACCCTGAGGATGACTGGTTTTACTATTAAAGACTGAGGCAAAGAAGGCATTAAGTACCTCATCCTTGTTGACAATCTTCCCCTCCGCACCCAATAAGGGGTGGAGATTCTCCCTGGCTCTCTTTTTGTTGTTAATGTAATTGTAAAAACCTTTTTTGTTATCTCTTGCAACAGTGGCCAGATTAAGTTCTAGCTGTTCTTTCGCCTTTCTGATGTTTTTTTTCTGCATGACCTAACTAGATCCCTATACTCTTCTTGCGTTGCCTGCCCCTTCTTCCAAGGGCGGTAAACTCTCCTTTTTTTCCCTGAGTCTCAGCGAGAGCTCCCTGTTCAGCCAGGCCGGTCGTCTTCCCCGCCAGTTCATCTTAGCACACACGGGGACAGCCTGCTCCTGCACCTCCTTCATGGGCTGTTTGACAGTATGGCCCCCACCTCCCTCCCTGGTCCTTCCACAGCCTCAAGCCCTTGTCTCTGGGCTGTAACAAGAAGCACGTTACAGTAATTGCTATCAGATGGTGCCTCAAACGTTTCAGCAGTAAGGTCACAGTATCTTTTCTCATGCATTAGGACGCATTAGCGTTTTTCTTGATGGAGAGGGTGGGCTGGGGGTGTTCTAGCAAGCTCAAACGCTTGACAGTTCCAACATGCTGAGCTTCATTTTCAACACCTACACGCCCTGCTCTGCTTTTTTATTCATATAGCGTCAATTAAATATCAGGGGAAAAGGAGGTTTATATATGCTGGCGAAATAAGTGCCATATGACACCAATTAGGGGTCTTGTACCATTAGTCTTCAGAATTAAAATAAAAATCACAGAAATTGCATGAATAGTGTAGCAAAGGGAGCCAAGACAGACAGTAAATGTGTGGGATTAGGCTTGTGACTGCTGAGTTGTTATGACTATTTTTTTTTTCCTACTCTTTTCTGCACCTTTCCGTCTCAAAGGAATCCGCGTGCCTTGTCAATTGTCATCAATTTTCCAAGGTGAGCCAGCTCAAAGCCTTCTCTGCTGACTGCCTTGGAGAGTGTGTTTTCACTTATCCTTGTCTTGTTTCTCTTCCTTCAAAACACCCACTGATTTGCCATCAGGCAGGCAGTGCTGTGGCACTTTGTGCATGGGGAGTGTTACTGGGGAGGGCTCCACACAGAGACCTTCACAGATGGTTGGGTTAAACTTGCCCAAAACTTCGTGCAGAACAGCCAAGTTCTCCTTGGAGAACTTAGGTGCCTGACTGTCCTTAACCCTGCTAGAGGCCAAACTGCATCTTAGCTGCCTAAATGTCTTTACACATCCTGGCCTGATGAGTCTTTATCAGTTTTGGGAAAGCCATTTCAAGTGGGACTTGGTTCACTGGGTGTGGGCACAGGGGAGCTGGAGATCAGGGCTCCTTGGATGAAGAGGGGGCTGGCTGTGTCTTCATTCCCCTGTAGACTTGTCCTGTGGGGAGAAGGCAAGTCGGTCACTGGAGGAGCCAGTCCCTCTCCACTTATCTTCAAAAATGTTCATTGCTAAAGCTAAAGTTACAGACAATTAATCTCTTCCATGAAAGCCTCGGGGAAATACTGATTTTTAGGGCCGGAAGATATTAAGAGCTTGTCTGCCCCTTGTAGGTAGCATCAGCCGTAGATCTTCACCTGGAAACTTTATGCTTTTTGGTTAGGTTGCTTTCTGAATAACGTGCATCTTGTTTATAAGTTAGGTGGAATCAAGAGTGTGTCCTGATCAGATTTTTTCCAATGCTTAGGTCCTCCCTCAGCATAACGTGTGTGGAGTCTTTTAACTGTTTCAGATTTCGAATGGGATTGATGTCACACGGTGGCCAGTTATAACAAAGACCTATACTTACCTGTGCCAAGGACCTCTTAGATCATCTGAGTTCCCATTTGCTGAACCTTATAATACCCTTGTCCCTATTACTTGGTGTTTTCCCCTCAGCTGTCAGTTCTCTCGTGACTTTCCTTTGTGTTTAAATCTCCTGGGGAAGCAGATTTCCCAGGTTTTAGATCTTTCCTAAGGTTTCTTTCTTAACTGGCAAGGAATAGGTTTGAAATCAGAGCAGCTAAATCAAAGCTGGGATTGCTGTCCAGGGTGTGATCCCGGCCCTGTGAGCATGATGCTGTCCTAGGAGGGCAGGATTTCGTCCAGGTCTGTGGCTCACAGATGTCCTGGGTGACAGCAGCATAGTCACGGAATTTTCAGAGTTGGAAGAGACCTCTAGAGATCATCTAGTCTAACTCCCCTGCTGACGCAGGAATGCCTAGAGCACATTACTCAGGACTGCATCCAGGCAGGTCTTGAAAATCTCCAGAGAAGGGGACTCCACAACCTCCCTGGGCAGCCTGTTCCAGTGCTCTGTCACCCTCACCGTAAAGAAGTTTTTTCTTAGGTTTGAACAGAACTTCCTATGTTCCAACTTGTGCCCATTGCCCCTCGTCCTGTGGCTGGGAACCACCGAAAAGAGTCTGGCTCCATCCTCCTTCAACCCAGCCTTTAGATACTTACAAGCAAGAATAAGGTCTCCCCTCAGCCTTCTCTTCTCCAGGCTAAAGAGTCCCAGCTCTCTCAGCCTTTCCTCATAAGGGAGGTGCTCCAGCCCCCAATCATCTTTGTTGCCCTACACTGGACTCTCTCCAGTAGTTCCCTGTCCCGCTTGAGCTGGGGAGCCCAGAACTGGACACAGTATTCCAGTTGTGGCCTCACCAGTGCCGAGTAGAGGGGGAGAATGACCTCCCTCGACCCACTGGCCACACTCTTCCCTATACAGCCCAGGATTCCATTGGCCTTCCTGGCGACAAGGGCACATTGCTGGCTCATGGATAATTTCCTATCTACCAGGACCCCCAGATCCTTCTCCTCAGAACTGCTTTCCAGCAGGTCCACCCCTAACCTATCCTGATGCCTAGCATTCTTCCTCCCCAGGTGCAGGACCCTACACTTGCTCTTGTTGAACCTCATTAGGTTCTCCTCTGCCCAGTGCTCCAGCCTGTCCAGGTCACGCTGGGTGGCAGCGTGGCCCTCTGGAGTGTCAGCTACCCCTCCCAGTTTGGTATCATCAGCGAACTTGCTGAGGATACACTCTGTCCCCTCATCCACGTCATTGATGAATATATTAAACAAGATTGGACCGAGTATTGACCCTTGGGGGATACCACTGGTTACAGGCCTCCAACTTGACACTGCTCCATTAATCACAACCCTCTGAGCTCTGTCACACAGCCAGCTCTCAATCCACCTCACTGTCTCTTCATCTAGCCCACACTTCCTCAACTTCCTAATGAGGATGTTATGGGAGACAGTGTCAAAAGCCTTGCTGAAGTCAAGGTAGATGGCATCTACTGCTCTCCCCTCATCCAGCCAACCAGTTATAACATCATAGAAGGCTATCAGATTGGTCAAGCATGAATTACCCTTGGTAAATCCATGCTGACCACTTCCAATAACTTCCTGTTCTTCAACGTGTTTGGAGACGACATCCAGAACAAGTCGCTCCATTACCTTCCCAGCGACAGGTGAGACTAACCGGCCTGTAGTTCCCTGGGTCCTCTTTCTTGTCCTTCTTGAAGACTGGAGCGATGTCGGCCTTCTTCCAGTCCTCTCCTGTTCCCCATGACCTTCCAAAGATGGTGGAGTGTGGTCTAGCAATAACATCTGCCAGCTCTCTCAGCACTCATGGGTGCATCCCATCAGGGCCCATGGATTTATGGGTGTCCAGCTTGGTCAAGTGGTCTCTAACCCAGTCCTCCTCAACTGAGGGAAAAATCTTCCCCTCTCCAGACCTTCCCCCTTGCCTCCAGGATCTGGGATTCATGAGGGACAGCTTTAGCAATGAAGCCCGAAGAAAAGAAGGCATTCAGTAACTCCACCTTCTCTGTGTCTTCCACCACTAGGGTGCCCATCTCATTCATCAATGGGCCTACGTTCTCCCTAGTCTGTCTTTTTCTGTTGATATACTGAAAGAACCTCTTCTTATTATCTTTAACCACAGTGGCCAAGCTGAGTTCTGCTTGGGCTTTGGCCCTTCTAATTTTCCCCCTGCATAGCTTCACTACATCTTGGTATTCCTCATAAGTTGCCAACCCCCTTTTCCAAAGAATGTAAACTTTCCTTTTGTTCCTGAGGTCCAGTCAAAGCTCTCTATTTAGCCAGGTTGGTCTTCTTCCCCGTCAGCTCATTTTTCGGGACATGGGGATGGCCTTCTCCTGTGCTTTTAAGAGTTCCCGCTTAAAGTATGACCAGCCTTCCTGGGCACCTTTGCCCTTCAGGACTGTCTCCCAAGGGACACTCTCAGCCATGCTCCTAAACAGGCTAAAGTCTGCCCTTTGGAAGTCCAAGGTGGCCGTTCTGCTGGCTCCCCGCCTTGCTTCTCCAAGAATTGAAAACTCTACCATTTCGTGGTCACTCTGCCCAAGACAACCTCCAACCTTTAGATCCCCCACAAGGCCTCCTCTGTTAACAAACAGTAGGTCCAGTAGGGCGCTTCCCCTAGTTGGCTCCCTCACCTGCTGTGTTAGGAAGTTGTCTTCCACGCACTCCAGGAACCTCTGGGACTGTTCCCTCTCTGCTGTGTTATGTGTTATGTGTGATGTCCCAGACATCTGGGAAGCTGACGTCCCCCACGAGAACAAGGGTGAGCGATTGCGAGACCTCTGCCAGCTGGTTACAGAATATTTCATCAGTCTCTACATCCTGATTGGGGGGGGGGGGTGTCTGTAACAAAATCCCACCACGATGTCTGCCTTATTGGCCTTCCCCTTGATTCTTAACCATAAACACGCAACACTGTCATTCACAATGTTAAGTTCTAGGCATTCAAAACTGCCCCTAACATAGAGGGCTACCCCACCACCTCTCCTTCCTTGCCTATCCCTTCTGAAAAGTTGGTAGCCATCAATCACAGCACTCCAGTTGTGCAAGTCTTCCCACCCTGTTTCTGTGACGGCAACTATATCATAGTTCCTTTGCTGTACAAGGGCCTCCAGCTCCTCCTGGTTGTTCCCCATGCTGCGTGCATTAGTGTAGATGCACTTCAGGTGGGCTAATTGTCCTGCCACTTTTTTGGGGGGACAAGCCCTAATTCCCACCTGATCATGCTCAGACAATTCTGTAGTTAAGCACTTGAATTTGCAAAGTAAAAATGATTTTTCCCGACAGTAACTTCCGCTGGGTTTTTTAAGTCTTTCTGGGCTGTATTTATTTATTCCATTATATGAAAAATGTGCTCATGTTCAAATGAAATGCAAGTATCCCTTTATCCTTGCTGCGTAATTTACTTTAATTTGCCTTCCCTTGGAGAGAGGAATTTGCCTTCCTGATTCTGGGGTTGGGTGGTTGTTTTTTTTCCCCAACAGAAAATTGTCTTTTTGACTGGAGAAATCAAATATATTGGGGTTAGCTTGAGTGAAACAGCCACGCTTAGACTAGATGTTTTCATGTATGTGAGGATGTCTACGAAAAGCTAATTGCTAACTTGTGTATTGATGGCATCCAGGGAAAGCCAGCTTGTCCCCATTGATGCTGGGAGCTATTGGCTGCAATAGCTATTTGGCTATTCCTGACGTCCTCGCACTGGTGAATGTCACTGTTTTATCTATGGGAAACAAGGCCAACAGCATCCTAGCCTGTATCAGGAACAGTGTGGCCAGCAGGACTAGGGCAGTGATCGTCCCCCTGTACTGGGCACTGGTGAGGCCCCACCTTGAATACTGTGGTCAGTTTTGGGCCCCTCACTGCAAGAAAGACATTGAGGTGCTGGAGCGTGTCCAGAGAAGGGCAATGAAGCTGGTGAGGGGTCTGGAGCACAAGTCTTATGAGGAGCGGCTGAGAGAACTGGGGTTGTTCAGCCTGGAGAAAAGGAGGCTGATGGGAGACCTTCTCGCTCTCTACAGCTACCTGAGAGGAGGTTGTAGAGAGGTGGGGGTCGGTCTCTTCTCCCAGGTAACAAGTGATAGGACAAGAGGAAATGGCCTCAAGTTGCGCCAGGAGAGGTTTAGATTGGATATTAGGAAAGATTTCATCACCGAAAGAGTTATCAAACATTGGAACCAGCTGCCCAGGGAAGTGGTGGAATCGCCATCCCTGGAGGTATTCAAAAGCTGGGCAGACGTGGTGCTGAGGGACATGGTTTAGTGGTGGGTTTGGCAGTGTTAGGTTGATGGTTGGGCTCGATGATCTTAAAGGTCCCTTCCAACCTAGATGATTCTATGAAACTATCCTCTCGCTGCGCAGCAGGAGCCATGGTCTGTGTTTAGCCTCCTCCCCAAGCTGAGAGTATTCGGGAAATACTTCTTCGGTTTTTTTGTGGTTCAAGAACTCAAAAATACGGACATATTTTTAGGGATCAGCAACATAGTACTGGTCAGCAAATCCATTTTAGTTTTGCTTGACCTGCTGCATTTTCCTCATGCTATAAGAAGGTTTGCTGGTGTCTGTTATAAAAAGCCAGAACGGAAGAAAGTTCCTTTCCTTTGACAGAGATAAATGCTGAGTAACTCTGCTGAGGTGTTTTGTTCATCTGGCTTAGACAGATGTTCTCATCTAATGTCACCATCATTATCTGGATTGGCTTTGTATTTTCACCTGGGAGCCAAGGATCCCTTTGTCCGCCTGAGCCAGCCCAGGCAGGGCAGGACAGAGGGGGCTGTAGAGAGCACTGCCCCTGCACCCTGCGCGTGCACTGCAGGAGAAAACCGCTCAGCTGAAGTGATTTACTGATTTATTGATGAGATGCAAACAACTGGCCATCAATGAAGCATCAGGATCGTTATCAGCAACACAACAGGTAAACCCCGGTGCTAGATGCTTACAAAATATTGATAAGCACCTCCAGATTTCTAAACATCCTTCTGTACCCGATCCCCACCAAAGGCCAAATCCTGCACACGTGTACAGATACGCAGTCGGTGCTCACCCCGTTCTCCACCAGGTGGGTAGGTTACCCCATTTGTGCACCCAGTGCTGGCACCCTGCTGTCCTGGCAAAGATATTTTGTTTACAGAGCGATCCCACTCACAGAAGGTTTTCACATGGCGCGTTAGTAAGCATCAGATAAGCTTTTACATGCTGCTCCCCAGGGCAAGGCTCCGGCCGTCAGGCACTAGGCTTCCTGGTGCAGCAGGTCCCTGGGGCCGGTCCAGCCTCCTGCTTACTGGCAGAGGAGGCTGGGGAGAAGCTCTCTGCTTTCCTGATGATAAGAAGAAAAGTCCTGGAAATGGTGGCAGGGGAGGCAGGTTGGCTGTCTGGCAGGTGAGGGGAGGAAGAGGTTATTCTTCCCTTTTTGCTGTCTAAAAGAGGGGTTTGAAGCCTGAGGTTTGCATCCTCACAACAGGGCCTGGGTAGATGCTCTGGGCTGTGTCTGGCTGTGTGTGGGTCTGGGAGAGCCGGTTTGCCAGGTGGTGACTTACTGGGGAGCCGTGGGTGTTGCATTGCTGAACAGAGGGGATAAACCCCCCCCAACTCCTGCGTGCTCCTGCTGGGCCCTTCCCTGGGCTGGACCCAGCCGTGGTGGTGGGGCCGGAGCCATGCTTTTGGCTATGCAATCGCTTTCGCAGGGTGCATGCACAGGGCTGGTTACAGCCCCTCTGCCAGCCCTGGCAGCTGTTGGAGCCTCGCCGAGCCCATGGCATGGCAGCAAGTGTGGGCATACCCAGTGAGCCCTGCCGGGGAGCCGGACCCTTACCTGCGGCGTGCAGGTGCCTCCCTGGTGTCTCCAGATGAGGAAAGCCCAGAAGAAGATGATGCCCCAGGTCTGCTTTTCAAAATGACTGCTAATTTCATGTTTTTAAAGTGGCAAGGAGTGGGTTCCCTGCAATGACAGCTCACAGCATCAAAACATTTTCCAGCTGCCCATGAGCTGCTTCCTCGGTGCTTCTTGCTGCCCTGGGGAGCTGGGAGGTTCATGCTGGCTCCTTGCTCACTGCAGGCGCAGCTGAAAGCCTGGGGACATGGGCAGTTTCCCCAGAGGGCAGTGGAAGCAAGTGGAACCACAGTCCCCCCTCCACCTCCCCTCTCTCTGCAGGCAGGGCAACCTCAAAGGGGACGTGCCTCCTCTTGTGCTGGAGCCTGGTCTCCCTGCCCTGGGTTGAATTTGAGCTGGGAGCACCAGCAATATGGGCAGCTGCGGCAGCGCTTTGCCTGCTCAGGCAAAAGCATGAGTTTGTGTGCTCTAAACCCTGCTGGTGACCAAGGATGTGCCCTGCCTGGGGCTGCGGGCTGTCCCCCAAGACTTCCCTTCCTGCTCCCCATCCTTCTCCCTCTCCATCCCTGGCTCCTTCGAATAAACCTTGGCATTTTGAAAGGCCATTTTCTCCCCCAGCCTACGTGTCAGCACTAATCTGGGGACAAACAGCCACATTTATAAGAAAATAAAGACTCAGCTCTTACTCAGCAGCATAATGCAAGGGGCCGTTCCCAGCATGCTGGGGATGCTGCAGGGATTCTTTACTGGACAAAGAGGCAATTGATGATCTAGGTCATGGCGGGAGGAGATGGTATGTGGGAAAAGCACTGAACAGAGAGGCTTCTGAAAAGGAAACCATTCCTTGTGGAAGAGGCAGCCCCAGGCAGCCTGCCTTGCCCGAGGGGACCTGTTGTGCCTGTGCCTGGGTCACCCTGTGGGCAGGAGGGGCTCCAAGGTGGCTGGGGATCAGGGCACCTGCAGGTGTGCTGCTCTGCCGAGGAAAGGCTCCTCTTTCTCTTTTGTTACTGAAGGGTGCTACAGGGGAGGGAGAGGCTTTCAGATCCTGCTTGGTAAGTGTGTCTCTGGTAGCTGGAACAGCAGTTGGGGATGCTCGCCAGTGAGTGACCAGCACTCTGGGGTGAGGTTGTGGCTTGCTGCATTACTGTTTCATCATCCACACAATGGGAGAGGGCAAACCTGTGTCCCAGGATTGGGGGTAAACCCTGAGAATGCATCCTCAAAGATGGGTCCAATGTTCAGGGTGACCCTTTGCCATTCCTTCTCCATGGTGGCTTGGGGTCAGCAGGATCCACCAGACCCTGTCAGCATCCCCTTTTGTCCTGGCCAGTTGTGCAGGATATGGAGGAGCTCCTCAGTGTCTCACTGACTGAGTGTGAAGCAACACTTCCTTGGCCTGGAGCTGCAGCACCTCCTGCGCCTACCCTCCTGCTCCAGGGCCCTGCATGCTGAGCATGACCTCGGGCAATGAAAGCTCTTTGCTGCACCCTGCCACCAGCTTGTGCCTTGCTGCACCCGTGTCCCAAGCCCTGCCAAAGCTGGACCTTGTTGCACACCAGAGAGAGATCCTTGCAGAATGTGGATGAATTGTCCCTGTGGGAAGGTAATGCCTTCAGTGACATGGCCAGAGTGTGGTTGATGTGAATCCTGTCCCCTGCTTCTGCACGAGCCTCTTCCCTTGTGCCAGTGCACGGTGCCTGGGTGCAGGCTGGATGGGAGGGGGCTGCATTTCAGATGGTACTGGCTGTCAGGAGCAGTGACCGTCCCAAGGCAAAACCCTCCAGGCAGGTCCCTGCAGCTGCGTCCCATCCCATGGGATGTTCCTTGGTTGTCTGTCCTTGGGTCAGAGCAGGGGTAAAGCTGTGGCCCTGTAACCTCTTTCATGTGCCCTGCCTGATCTGAGTGCTCTCTACCTATCGTGGCCACAGGTTCCCCGGTTCATGAGCAGTTCTGGCCAGGGCTTTGGTCCTGCATGCAATCAGGTTGGAGCCCATGTGTTGTGTTGTGTTGATTTTGCTGGGACTGGATTCCTGCAGTCTGTGTGGGACTGTCCTGTGGTGGCAAATTTGGGGTCTGGCTGCTTTCAGAAGTTTGTGCTGTTGTTCCCTTGCCTTGCAGCTCCCCGAGTCTCAGCTTGGAGCTTGCCTGCTGTTCACATCGGGGATCCCTGCACTGCTTGGTACTGTCTGTCTGCCCCATGTCCCAGCCCTCAGCTCTTCCTGAATTTCTGCCCTGCTTAGCCCTGCCACTTCTGTCTGTCCCTGTTTGGCAGCTCTGTCTTTGGATCTTGGCTGGATGAGGTGGCCGGTGCAGATTTTGCCTCACCCTGTAAGAGCAAAGTAGCCTTGAAATAATCCACAGGATCAAGGGATGCTGATACAGCTCCCTGTTTGGTGCAAGATCTAGGACAGAGACTTAGGGCTTACCTTTGCTTCAGCTGAAAGCATTGAAGAATTACCCTTTGTTGTCTCATCTGGTTACAGGCTGGCAAAGCAGCTCGCCAGGCCCCCAGGAGTCTGAGCACACGCTGTGAGTGGAAAGTTCTCAGACAGCTTTGTAGTGTACCAAAAATTGTTTACAATTATCCAGAAGTAGGCGCCTTATTCGCCGCACTCAGGGCGTCAGAAGCCCGTTATCCACTGGATTTACCTCCCCTGCAATTTTTGCAAGTAACTAAAGGCAGGTGATGTGGGAGAAGGTGAAGTATGGCATATGCTTTTGGAGGAGTGTGAGCCTGCTGCTGTAAAAAGGCAGAAAGGGGAACAGAGGGAGGGGACTGGAGAGAAAAGTGTGAGAATCAGAGCAGTGAAAAAAGGAAGACAATTTAGCAGAGGCAGCTGGGGCTTGGAGTCAAATTTGGGATACACAGACAGGAGGAGGATTGCTGGGGCATTTCCTTATTCTGTGATTCTTTAGGGCTTATAATGAACTGTAGGCACCTGCCAAGTGAGGACCCTTTTAAGACTCCACGTTTCCTGCTAGCACACTCAAGCCATGACCCTCTGTCTGTGATAGTAGCTAAGCCCTGTCTAGAGCTCTGGGTAATGGATGTGGCATGTGACCTATGCTAAAAGCCCAATTTAGACACAGTGACTTTTAGCCCAATGTAAGCTGGCTGAGCAAGACTGAGTCCCCTGGACTTTTCCTAGGCTCCACTATCATGTGTTGAAGGTGATGCATCCTATCTATCATAAACCGTTAGAAGGTATAAGTCAATATATGCTAATTGGACATCTTTAAGTCCTAGTCTAAAGAAGTCCGAATACAGCATGCATAAGGCAGGCCTAAGCCCAGGGTGACATCCAGGAGACAGTGCCCATGGGTGCTTCCCAGTGCAACGTGTGCTGCAGAGTGCGTCATCTCAGTGCCTCATCTCCTCTCCCCCTGTTCCTGAGGCTTTGTCCAGTCCTAGTCTGTAGTGCAGGTACTTGTTTGATGTCCAAATGCCGCTGTTGGCTCACTGTGAAATACATTGTGTTGTAGCTGCTGCCCTCATGATGTGCGAGGCAGGGCTGATCACACCGGAGCCCTCTGGCCCCACGCAGTACTATTGTGAGTCATCTGACACCTACTACCCCGTGGACCGATGGCAGCGGCTGCGCACAGCTGTCAGGAAGCTGGAGTTCTGGGAAAACTTCAATGCGGAGCTGATAGGCAGCGGCTTCTTCTCCAAGGTCTACAAGGTAAACTGACATGCAGGCAGCCCGCAACCTGTGTGAGCAGCTGCTGAGGCTGTGTAGATGGTGCCTCACCTGAGGAACTTGTCCCTGAGCTTATTTCCTTCATCACTCCAGTCTTTGTAACTTCCAGCTCACTCTGGCAGGTGGGATGGGGTGAGGGAGGCAAGGACACCTCCCTCCGCAAACCCAGGACACCACCTTTGATGCACATCTCATAGTGAAAAAGGAGATGGGAGGACTTGAGCAATCAATGTTCATTGATACTGTCATCTAGCCATACAACAGGCTTGTCAGGGAGCTAAACTGGGTGTTGGATGAGATTAGGGGATACTTATGCTCTGTGCAGGTTTTGTTGTCAAAATTGTAGCAAAATATATAGAGAAAAATAATATAAAACTAAGCTGCATGTATCTCCCCGAATACCTGCCACCCACAGCCTGTGGAGATGCCAGCGCTGTCAGCCCTCTCCAGCTGCTGCCCTGTGTTATGGTGACGCTGGGGAAGAGCCGGGGACCTGGGGCTCTCTGCTGCCTTCATGTCAGGGGACCCATGGCTCCCTGCAAGCCAGTGCATGATGCGGATGGTGTGTCACCAAAGCAAAACTGCTTTTCTCACTGGGGCTGTTGTGAGTCACTCCCTGCACCAAGCTCCACTGGTGTGGGAGTTTGTTTAATCCTCTCTGAGCAAGCACATCATCCAGGGTGCTGCTAGCTTTGCTCCCCCTCCAGTGCTGTTCCTCAGCCCAGGGGTGCCACTGCTTGTTTCGGGGGAGCAGATGGGACTTGAGGCTCTTTCGCTGCAGCCCTTGGTAATCACTGCTCTTTGAGCAGGAAAGCAAAAGGAGGTGCTTCACATTAGGAAGTGAGACTCAGCCTTCATCTGTGAGAGCAGATGCTGCGTTACTTTGCAGCGTGGCCAGGTCTGCCCACCTTATCTCTCCTCCCAGCAGCCCTCCAGGATGTGGCTGCTGACACTGGTCTTGGAAACAAACTGGGCCTGACTCTACTGTTGCCTTCAGCTCCTTAGCTTGACAGGTGCCATGATAACATTATGACTGTACATTTCTCCTGGGCCAGCATAAGATGCTTCTGCCAGAGAAGTACCGTGATGTATTCTGGGTGGGATCCCTGGCTGGTGTAACACATGTGACCAGTTGAAACTAATGGAGCCAGGCTGGCAGGATCTGGCCATGGCACTGCAGAAAAAAACCAAATTGGATAGATAAACACACATTGCTTTCTGAAGGCTCTGTCTCCTCGTCTACTGCATCTGGGCTTGATGCTGTGATAAAGCCTTTGTGTGAACTTCAGGTCCAGGGACAGTGCACTAAAGCTGTTAAAGGGGAATGTCCAGCCAAAGGTCTACAGCAGCTCTTTGCAGACTGAAGCAATACGTGACAAATACCTCTCCCCACCACAGCCTCCCTCTAGTAATTGCTTTCCCCACCTACGCAGCGTGCTGTTGCCACCACTTTCTCTTTCCTTTATCTAGCAGATTTTCATAGTAACAGTTGCTGTTTCCTCCATGCATGACATTTTCCTCCTGCCCTGGCAGTGAATGAAATTCCAGCAGTAGGCAGGCTGGAGACGTGGAGCTTGAATGAAAATGAAATAACTTCTTGAAGCAGAAGCAGAAAAAGAAATGAAAAAAAAAAAAAGTTTGACTGAAATGCTATGGGTCAAATAGTCAGAAGACAGCGGAGGAGGACTTGGAGCAAGGACAGTCTTTTGTGGGGACTTGATATTTGTCTGGGGACTTAAGTGCGACTGTAACCAAGTGCTCTGATGACCCAAGGTCCTCTTGGGTCAGCCAGTCCACTGTGGACTCATAGCCCTCCCAGCACTCCTGCTCTGAAGCCTCACTGGCAATGGTCCTTTGAAGCTCTTTGCCAACAGATGCTGTCTTCCAAAGCGCTCCTGCAGCAAGGACATAGACTCCCCAAAGTGCTGGCACTGTCTGTGCTGGCGGCCTGTTGCTTTTGCCATCCTTTGTCCTTCAGTTAAGCCCATTCTCAGGAGTTGTTACTTGTGGGTTGGCTGAAGGAGGATTCACTTGGTTCTACTTGGTGACTCAGACTCAAGAGGTCTGGGCACAGCCTTCTGCTCTGTGGGTTATGTGTTGCATGACTTGAGCACAAGGTACTTTGCCTCTTTCTATGCCTTAATTTTCTGATGTGCAATAAGGAGCTATTCAAGTATGAGTTTCTCTTAGGGAAAGCATAAAGCTTCTTTCATCAGCAGCTCGCTCATACATAGGGGTCTGAGATGCTCAAAAGCAGGAGAGAAATGCAATGTGACTTCTTTTTTTCTGAGGCTGGTTTAAGGCATTGCCCAAAGGGAGCCTCTGAGCAACCTCTTTCTCTGTTGGCCCTCAAAAACCTTCATACACATTAGGAAGCACAGTCCCACTCCCTGTCTTTCTGCAACTTTCCAGTGCCAGATCTTCACCTTTCTTTCTCCCCTCAAGGCTGACACCAGATCTTTACCCTTTGTCACTTGTTAGCATGAAATGAGAATACCTTGGAGGCTCCTCTGTACTTTCCTGGTTCTCACACCAATCCAGGACAAAACTGGGCACTTTACATCATTCAGAGCAGACCAAGGGCGGCTCCAGTTTGGCCAGCGCAAAATATTAGGGCCAGTGGTCTTGGAAGAGGCCTTCTGAGCCCATTACCTTTTTCCATCTCTCCCACTACTTTTTTTTTTTTTTTTGAGCGTGGGTCTGTCCTTGCTTTTCAGTCATTTCTTCTCCAGACCAGGCTGGACTTCACATTGCCCTGTGGACAGGAACCCCTCCAGTGCTCACCGACTCTGCCAGCTCAAGCAGTGTTTGCGAACTCTGGTGGTGTCCAGCTGGGACATGAAACCTCACCTGGAAGCTCTGTGTAGCTCAGTGTCTCCACCAGAGTTTGTGCAGAACTAATAGGTCTCACTGAAACTCAGTATGAGCTCTTCTGAAAGTTTTTTAGCTGTTCCAGATTTCAGCTGCTCCCTGTACTCTATCCTGGGCATAAAGGCACTCACAGTCTTTGGGCAAAAATGATTGATAGCATCTCTTATATTTACATTTGCAATTACAGTCAATAATCAGTTACGTCTGATTAGTGACCCACAGTCAGTGGTTATGAAGTCCCATCAGGTGAGGGTGTCAGAGCCCTGGCTTCCTTACCACCTGCTCGAGTAGAGAGGCACAGTTACTCCAGCGATAACATCGACTATCAGGTTGTGTTCCTTCAGAAAGGAAGCGGCAGTTCATGTTGCTCCCAAGACACTTTTTGTGACGCTGATTATAATGAACCTTTCTCTCCTTCCAGCCCAGCTAGATCTTACATGCAGCTCTTTGTTCTCCTCACCTGGGCTTAGTAACCTTATATGTAAGAGAGCGATGGGGACACTTTGGGACTTGGAGTGCTGTGCTGATGGCCAACTCATGCTGTGTCTAAACTATTTTCCCCTTAAAACAAACAAACAAGACCCCACAAACCTTAAACAACGTGGCTGGATTCTCTGCTAGCCATGGGACAGCTGTCAGGACATCGGTGTGGGCTACACTTGATACATGAGTCTCCTTAAAATATGTTAATTGAGGATGGAAGTGTTGAAGTACCAAAATGCTCTGTGATGTGGTTTGGAAACTGCTATTTGGATCGTTCACCCCAATAACACGAGCTGCAGTGCCGGAGCCCTGGATGATCATGTCAGGGCTGAGAGCCAGGGGGCCCACCCACATGTCCTGCAGCCTGCATAAAACCCCCGCATTCAGTACTGCCCAACCCTGGTGCCTCCACAGGGGACAGCAAATTTCCTTGTGAAAATGCCTGCTCAGTCTGTTCAAGGTTGTAAGGTGGGGGAAGAGCATTTTGTTTTCTATTCTTTAGCTTCCAGTATCCCTGCCTGGTGGAAGCCCAAGGAATGAAATGTCTGCTGGTAATGCATAGCAGAGGTTCAGGTTCCCATGTGGCTGGGAAGCAAACACAGGACCTCTGTCCTGGCATGCGGGGTAGAGATGAGCTGGCTCTGTGCTTTCTTTGTTGTGTCTGTGTGGCGGAGGGTGGGTGGGAAGGGGCTGGCCGTGGGCCAGAGGTGCAGGAGGAACTAGGGATGAGGAGTGCGGCCAGCAGCCTTCTGCAGTGATCAGACCCAGGTAAGAAGGACAGATGGAGATGTGGGGGCAGGCTGTGGTTGGGAAGGGACATCGCATGCAAGGCATTGGAGGGGAGAAGGTCAGCTCTGCAGTAACCCAGTGTGGGCTGAGAAACTGCTCCAGCCCAAGGAACACACACATTTTGGCAGAGAAGTGTTGGGACAGGAGGGACCTAGCTGTCCCCAGCCACCCAGGCAAGCATCCCTGGAGTGGAGCATATGTGGAAGGGACAACACCTTGCGCTTGTGCAAATGACTGTGCAAAGCTCTGGGCAGCAGGGAAATGAGATTCAGGCCTTTGGTTGGGAAGGGATGCTGTTGTCCAGAGGGGCTGGCAGACCTCTGGAAGCTAAGAGATGTCCTGCTCCAACTTTGGCTCCAGGTGACCGAGGCTGCTGCATGTAAAGTGATGGTGGTGAAGATCTACAAGAATGACGTGGACCAAGAGGTGATTGTGCGTGAGATCAGCCTGCTGCAGAAGCTGTCCCATCCCAACATCGTCAGGTGGGCACATCCTGTGGCCCTGAGCAGTGGGCACTGGCAGGGGCTGGAGTTGGCTTGGTGTCTCTAATGCAGTTCTGCAATCAGGGATTGAGCTGAACCTTGATGGCTTCTTTAATTTTTTTTTTTTTTTTGGTGTGTTCTTCTCTTTAGGTACCTTGGGATATGCGTGAAGGATGACAAGCTCTACCCCATTCTGGAGGTAAGGGTTTCTTGCTTGTAAGTGTGCTGTTGGCAGGCAAGGACCCTGCAGTTCTTTGGCAGGGCGGATGGCAGCTATCCTGTAACGCATATCTATGCCTCTCTGACTCCTGCGTCTGTGAGTGGCTCTGGACTAGCAAGATTGCCTGGAAGGGCTTCTGGTCCATTCTACCCCACAGCTGGTCACAGGTGGAGTGGGGCACAGTCACTGCAGGGGCATGAGATTCAGGCAGGATAGCCAAAAAGTGTTTTGATTTGGCTTGGTACCACCAAAGGGCCAGAATGGGCCAGCTGGCAAGGAGAAGAGGAGCCAGGGATGGCGGACAGGAGTAGAAAGTAAAGCAGATGGAAAGTGCCAGGACCTCCAGGGTGGCAGAAGGCATTGACTGAACCGCTGCCAGGGTTTTTCCCCTCTAGTTTGCTGCCCGTGAGCGAGGACTATGGCTAGCTTATACAGCTCTCCCTGCAGTGGGGCTGAGCCTAGAGACTGGCAGTGACTTGCTCTGCCAGGAGGGGTATTTACACCGTGCCACACATAGGGGCAACCTGCCTCCCGAAGGAGGGGCTCCGGGGTTGGCGAGGGAGGGTTCGGCAACCGGGAAGCTCCAGGGGAGCCTGTGCCTCGCTGCACAGCCACACGCTTTTTGTCTCTGTTCACAGTACGTGAATGGGGGTTGCCTGGAGGAGCTCCTGGCCAGCAAAGACATTGCTTTGACATGGAAGGAAAAAGTGGACTTAGCCTCTGACATCACCAGAGGCATGATCTACCTGCATTCCAAGAACATCTACCACCGAGATCTCAATTCCAAGGTATGCAGCTGGAAAGGGGATGTTGCCCTGGGACTGCTGAAGGCAACTGTTTTAGGGGACCGTAACAAGGACCCCTTAGGGCTGTAACCAGGAGTCCTCATGCTGGTCCTCTGCTCCATGCTAATCCCTCGGCAGGCAAGGAAGATTTCTTGATAAAAACCTGTCATTATATTGCATTCATCACTTGCCAAGCAGGAGACCCAGCTAGAGATATATTTCTCCTAGTGCTGTTGCTATCAGAAAAGATGGAAATGTGTGCAGGATTGCACATGGTTTTCTTTGCCTATGGTTGCACGAGAAGCTCTGCCAGACTTAGAGATTTTCTTTCCTGCTCACAGCAAGGAGGAAACTGTTGCTAACAGGAGCTGGCACAGGCTCTGGGAGAAAGTGCCATGTGAGATGGTCCCTGTCTGTGTGCAGAGCACCAGCAGAGCTCAAGAGATGTATGTCTCCTCGCTCAAGTGCAGGGAAGTTGTTGTTTCTTGATCCAGAGGGTCCAGGTCACCAATTTTAGGGTGGGCACCTCCATGGGTTTCACACCCTGGCAGCGTGTCAGCTGTGAAGATTGGCATCTGGAGACAGGCTTGGGTGTAATGCAAAGGCACATCATGTTCCTGGTGTATTGGCCCTCTGACTGGGAGGCTGCTTTCCTCAGCATGGGCTCATTGCTGCTTGATGGGGGCAGAAGCAGCACTGGGGCTTTGCCATTCTCAGGTTTGGCCGTGGGGACAGGCTTTGATGTGGCTCTTCCTCTGCCACTGGTATGGCAGTCGGAACATGGTGAGGCAGTGCCTTATTGATCTCTTTTGGGCAATACTGTCCAAATCTCAGGTGGATCTGGAGTGTGTCCATGATATCACAGGGAATGTGAGCTGGAGGGTTGGCCACCAGCCTGGACCATATCTGTGTCAGCTGATGCCAGAGACTGGCTTGATGATTCATGATAATGGAGCCTGCAGGTCCTTGCAGTTGATGCTGGATGGTGGTGTATCTCTTACAAGCCATTTTTTTGTTGGTGCTCTGTGAGCTTTTTAAGAGAAACTTGAAATACTGATGAAGGTTGGCAGTGGGGAAGCCAGTCAAGCATTAAAGTCTTGAGAGGCATCAGCACAAGAATGAAACTCACCTTTGTAATCTCAGGCTGTTTACTTGGCTCAGTTACTAACCATGAAATCGCAAACACCAGGCAAGGACAAGGCAAGAGCTTGGTTCACTCTGACCACAGGTTTCTTGGCCAGTGTGCTCTGAAGACAGGTGAGATGTCATTTCCTATTTGGTGGTGACCGATGAGCTCAGGAGCTTGCCAGATCTGCTTGTAGAAAGTTAGTGAGTGCTGGAGGTCCCTGCCTGTCCCTTCTGTCTCACTGTGGTGGTTCAACCCTGAAGGAGGTTCATTCTTCCCCAGGGAAACCTAGTAAACCTGCAGTGATGATGGCTGAAGGTATGGGAGAGAGGTGTGTACGTGCCCACTTGACATCTAGTTGTTAGTGGGAGGAAATCCTGGGGAAGTGAACAGGCTGAAACCACTGGGATTTTGAGAAACCTTAAGATAATTTTATAGGAATTCTTCCAGAAAGTCATGTTAGGGATGTGTAGCTGTGGGTAGTGAGAAGGGCTGTGGCTGTGATCCTGCCCACCTTCAGCTGAACGGTGAACAGGGTCAACATGCACATTTTGAGGTCATTTCAGATAAAAGGGTGTGTCCCTGTGGAACAGCTTCTTCAAAGGACTTTTCCTGGCTTCAGGTGTGATCAGTCACACTCCATGTGTGCTGCCAGGATGCAGGGCTCTGGCAAGGGGAGCGCCTGTAACGGCAAGGTGGGGCTGAGGCCCGCCAAAGTGCTGCTCAGTGAAGTGCCCAGGCCCTTCCTCACTGGACATCTCATGCTGTGCTTCATGGGCTCCTTTCAGAACTGCCTCATTCGAATGACGCCGCGGGGCCGCGAGGCACTGGTGACTGACTTTGGGCTGGCCAGGGAGGTGGTGGAGCTGCCTGTGAAGGATGTGGAGAGGAAGCTGTCTCTGGTGGGCTCTGCTTTCTGGATGGCTCCTGAGATGCTGCGGGGAGAGCCCTACGACCGGAAGGTACGGCACTGCTTCCCATCTCCTCAGAGCTCCTGAGCAACCGTGGGCAATGTCTCCTTTGCTTGGTGGTGACACATCCCACCAGCAGAAAAGCCCTTCCCTCCTTCCCCAGGAAACGTTGCCCTGCTACCTGGACTTCTGCTTAGTAATGCTCTGCTTAACAACTGGGAAGTTCCTTATGTGGCCTTGTTAAGTTAAACTTTTAGGGAAATGGATTGCTGCTGTGGACAAGCACAGTGAAACCTCTCTGCGGAAGGTGCTTGATGAGACTTGAGGCCTGTTGCAGGATCTGGGGCAGGGGGTGGGGGGGCACCAGAGCTGTGATAGAAGCACCAGACTCGTTGAACAAGAGCACAGGGCCAGCCTTTCTGAAGATGAGGCTGGAGTCCAAGTGAGGCTGTGGTGTTTCTGGGCGGATTCAGAAGCCCAGAAGAAGCCTAAGGGTTTGCTGCCTCCATCTCCGATGGGCTTTTGTGCAACTAGGAAGGACCTTGTCGTTGGTACTCGCTTCCTCATTCTTTGCTTCTGTGCATGCCCTGTCCCACTCTCCCACCCCTCCTGCAGGTGGATGTGTTTTCCTTTGGCATTGTCCTCTGTGAAATCCTGGGCAGGATCCCTGCTGACCCCGAAGTGCTTCCCAGGACTCAGGTAATGATTCCTGCAGACAAATCTAACAGTGTTTTGTCCATAGTACCAGATTGTGGCTTCTCTCTGGACCAGACAGACCTGTACACATGTGTATGTGTTCACACTCAGGTTTCGCTGTAGAGTTTTTTCCATGAGAAAATCTGATCTCAAAATTTTCAGTGCACAAGAGTTCAATGCATCTGTATTTTCAAAAATTTTGTTAGATCAACAATTTGAGATGAAGTACTTCTGTTTAAAGACCTTAATTCAAAATACTTCATTTCACTTTGACATTTCATCTTTTCCACTGAAGTGGCAGGTTAAACACAACTTTCATCAAAAACATTTATTTTTCAAAAACATTGCATTTAATACACAGTTCATGTGGAAACAGTGGGCTTCCCTAAAAATGTGGCCTTTTTTGTTTCTACCTTTGCAACATTTTCCTTCCACAGAGTGGGAAGGGAAAGTTTATCCCAAACAGGGATGAAAAATCCAGCAGGAAAACAAAATCGCTGCTTTCCAAGGAGCAATGCAAAGAAACTGCAGTGACCAGAGATTGTTCTGTGTTTCTGTGAGACTGAACAGGAACTCCATCTGTGTTCACAAGATGGAGAATGACATATCAGAGACCCTGAAATCTGGAGGGACAAAGCTGTAGTTATGGAAACAGCTGGCTGGACCCCTTTGACTCTCAGTTGCTGTTGGAAGACCACATTACCTGCAATTCTTGTCCTCAGCAGCCACTGTTCAGCACCTGGTGCTGGTTCCTCTACTGGTTTCCACCTTTGTGGCTCTTGTTGCCTTCGTCTGAGCTTTTCCAGCAGGACACATACTGACCTGCAGGAAAAGCAGAAGGATGCTGCAGTCTCCCAGCTGTGCTAATGATTTACCATCTGTGCAGTCCTGCCAGAGCTGGTGTTGCCCAGTACCTTTGCATAGCTACCAGTAAAACAGCTGTGATGGAGAGCCTAAGAGCTTTAAACCATGAGCATTTTGTGCTTTAACACCTTGAGAAGGATGAAATGCTTTTAAAGGGCTTTCTAGCTGAAGCCTTTTCTATGTACTCTCCTCCCTTCCTCACAGGATTATGGCTTGGATGTTGCTACCTTCCAAGGAATGATCAGTGAATGCCCCAAGCGGGTGATGGACCTCGCTGCTAGCTGCTGTCGGGTGAGATTCGTGCTAGTTTTTGGGTTTTTTTAATCTCCTTTGGTTTTATTGGATTTGTATCACACTTGTATGACAGAGATCAAAATTGCGTGAACACCCGGAGAGCTTGAGCCTGCTGCTCTCAGTGCTAGCACACAAGGCTCTGCCACTTGAGCTGTGAAGTGGTGAGATCTTCCTGGGTCAGTAGTATGCTTTCATCCACCATGCAGTTTTGCCCCTAGGAGAAGTGTTTAGTTTGTGTATCACAGCCTGAAACATCTCAGGGTCCTGCTTGATTCCTTGCACGTCGACTGCAGAGTGGGAAGCAGGTTGGTGATGATGGCCAATTCCTCCATAAGCAGGGCTGCAGGCAGAGACACCCGGCTGATCCTCTCTGGAGGGCACTGCCTCGCTGTTACCAGTCCTGGTGTTACAGATATCATCAGAGCATCGTTCTCCAGCCTTTCTTGCTTTAGCATAAAAGGTAATGGTGAAAGCTGAGGGGGCCTCCCCATCCTGCCCAAAGCCTTGGGAGGCAAAGCAGAGAGAAAGCGAGATTCAAGTTAATCTCTGAAAGGAAGAGAAAAACAAAGGCAGTAATTGGGCAGAGAGTGGAGAAGCTGGGTGATCATAATGCACCTAATTGCTAGGAGCGCAAGGCAGCAAATGGAATTAAATCCTTGCATGGGTCCTGAGGATGTGTGAATAACTTGTCCTGAGTCAGAGGAGCGATTCACGTCAGCAGCTGGCATAGATTTATATATATTCAGATCTTGTATCTCTGATGGGCAGCTTCCTAATGCAAGTTGATATAGTAAGGGGCTTCCAGCAGAAATGTCGCTTGGGGCTGTTCTCTGGCTTTGTGTGATGTGCAGATTTGGGGCGTTTCTGGTGCAGCTCCCTTAGCTGGCATTGTGGGGTCAGGCACAAAGGGCAGCCCCAGGATGGCATGGTGGGGGTGTGGGATGGGGGTGCCCCAGGCCATATCCCTCACTTTGGGTACACCCTGATGGCACTGAGAGGGCTGGGGGATTGCAGCCCACTGAGGATGAGCTGCATCAGGGAAACAAGACATTTAGATCCTGAGTGTCATAAAAAAGTTCCCTCCTGATACCTACCTGCAGCCTTTTCCTGCACAATGCCTGCCCCTGCACTGTTTGGGTGGGCTTTGGGATGAGCAGTTCCCACACCCTGTCCAGGTTGGGGTGTGTCAGGCTGGTTTTCAGCATCTCACTGCCTTCGCTTGAGCTGTATTGCACCATGGGACCTGGCCTGCAGCTGCTCCTTTGCAACAGCCTGAGCCTGGATCACTAGGCGGGGCGGTGTGTGGTGGTGGAATGCCAGAAGACTCCACCAGCAAGCATGTGACCCAGACCATTGGCCAGCCTTGGGGGACCCAGCAGAGCTGCTGCAGAGCACCCACCTCCTGTCCGGGGTGTCCTCTTCAGCTTTCCTTTCTTGTTCCAGGTGGAAGCCTTCAAGAGGCCATCTTTCTCTGAAATCCTGGATGAGTTGGAGGATGTTGCGGAGAGCCTGGAGCCTAGGAGGGACAATCAGTTTTCAGGCTGAGCTGCCTGCCTCCTGTGAGGCTTGTCAGAGAATCGCCCAAACTGTAAATTAACTGTCTGGGGCGGGGGGGTGGTCAGGAGTGAAGAAGGAGGATGGGGAAAGAAAGAGCTAAGTGATGCACTGGTGTTTATTTAATCATAGTCTTGGTCTCTAATTTCTTGGATGGAAAACATGGTTAAAAATGGAGAAGGGACCTACCAAGAGTATATTTTTCCTAGCTAAGGTTTTTAACAGATGTAATTAGGACACCAAGCAGCCTTTGTCTGTTTGTTTGTTAAAAGCAAATGATCCTGGAGGGACCTGAATTCCCTTGAGGATGCTTTCCAAATCCCCAACAGAAACATTGTCCTCTTCTGCTTCCTTGTGTCCCCTGGACCCAGGGCCTTCCCCTTCTCCATCCCCATGGCCTTGGGGAATTGCCTCTTGGGGGGGGCAGAGGTTTGTGCGGTGTGACGCAGAGGGGCTTTGGGGTGCTTGGTGAGCTTCAGTGTCGCCTTATATTTTAAAGCCTTAAAGCACCCATTCAGCAGCCTTGCAGGAACAGGTATGCTCTGTGAGGTCTTTGGCTGGGTCTCCTGGCATTGCACTCAGGGCACATGCAGGCGTGGAGCGGCATCTGGCGAGGTTTTGGAGAGTCAGCTGGGGCCACCCACAGTGTGCCAACCTGCACCAGCCAAGGCGATGGGGAGGGTGTGCCTTACTGAGATATGAACTTACCGACTAATAACTCCTCTCAGAAAAGCTTTGTCAGACAAGTCCCAGCATCACAGCAGTCTGGATTTCTTCCCACTGCCCTTGACTGGGGCTCAAACATGGGAGGGTCTGCCTCCCCCCCTTCTCGTCCCGCTGCATACATGGTGACAAGCACAGTGCCAACAGCTTATGAGGCCAAAATCGGGGGAGAGCTGGATCCAGCATCTCACCCATTTCTTTTCCTGGCCCAGCACCCATCACCTCCTTGGCGATGTGGGACACTCTCTTGGACCCCAGGGCTCGTGCAGCCAAGAAAGGACTTTTTTTTTTTTTTTTTTTAATACTGTGTTTTCTT
>VFFE01000299.1:0-22790 GCA_008921705.1 Burhinus oedicnemus | reverse complement strand
GCTCCCCGCCTGCCCCGCTCCCTGGCTGGGGCAGCGGGACAGGCCCTGGCTGCCAGGTCCTGCCTTTACTGCCCCCCTGGCTCTGCCAGCCCTCCCTGCGGTCTTCTGCCTGGCTGGGGACCCTGCTCATCTCCTCTTCCTCCTCTTCCTCAACATCAGTTGATCCAGTCGCCGAGGGGAGCTGGTCCAGAGCCGGCCCGCCCTGCAGCAGAGCGGCAGATATGGGCCCACAGAGGGCTTTCCTGAGGTAGGGAAATGCCAGAGCAGCAGAGAGACCCGCCAGGAGCCGGCAGCTCTTTGGAGAGACGCTGTGGAGGCCTGGGCATTGCCAGGGAACCGTGACCCCTCTCCCACACGCCTCTCAGGTGTCCCATCCTGTGTGTCCTCAGAGCATGAAAGTTTCTAAGGTGCTTGAACATTATAATTATTTTGAAAAAGAACTTCAGCTGTACCTTGCCTGGTGTTTACATGAGGCATGTCATAGAAAACAAACAAGATGCCAGAAATTGTAGATGGAGGTAGCCACACCAGGACAAAAGTTTCATGGAACTTAGAACCTGAACCAAATGCCATTTTCTTTTCTTAAGGAATAAGAAAGTAACAATTATGATGGGCCATAACCAAGAGAAAGGAATGCAAAACCTCGAACCAGTCATACTCTGCTTGCAGTGCCGTTTCCTTTGGCTTGTTTGGTTGTAGTCTTGTGCTGTTTCATGCACCCTGCGTGCATCACCTGTGGTGTGATGTCTGACCCTGTTCAGATGCAGCAAATATCACTGTTCTCAGGAAACATCACGCACCATTCTGATGTACAACAAATCTACCAGCACTTGTTGATTTTGTTGCTGGAAACAGAAGTATCTTTACAATAACCTTTGCAAAACACTGTGTATCTGATTAGAAAGAAAAAGAAAAAAAAAAAAATTCAAGTTCAGGATGGAACTCATCTGCTGGACTAAGCTAAGCAGGGCCACCAAGCAGGACAGCACAAGATGTGAGCGGCTGGTGGTGATGAATCAGAAGGCAGGAAAGAATCTGCTGAGGGGGCAGGAGTGCAGCCTCGTGCCAGCAGCCACCACACTTGGTCGCATTTCCCGTCTGTCTGTCCTGCAGTTGCTGTGTAGCACATAGCTTTTGAAGTCCAGAGAGCTCAGACTGAAGGAGCCTGTCCTATGCAGGTTGTCATGTTCTTATTATTCTTGCGTGGTTCTGCTTATGCAAGTGTGATGAATGAAGATGCAACTCAAATCTGAGTTCAATGATATTTATAAAAGGCAAGTAAACAGCAGAACTTCACCAACATCTCGCCCACGAGGCCGCCGATTTCTCAGAATATATAGAGGGTTTCATTTACATATTCATAAGAACCCCGAGTGCACTCATACATATGCATAACCTATCCCCGCTTCGTATTATAATTAGCATTTCCATAAACTCCTCCTTCTGGCGCATGCTCAGTGTCTCTTGGTGGTGGTCGTCGGGGGTTGGTGGGGATCACCGCTAGTAACCTTTTGTTCTGGGCATGCTCTGTGGCTTCTCCGAGTTACAAAGTAGCTTGGACCGGTCCTCCTCTCTTCTGCGCAGGCTCTGTACCCTTTTGTAACCATTAGACTCTTAAAAAGTTACAAAAATGTGATTGACACTACCTTATGTGAGACCTTCTTTCCCGCCTTTTCTTCACTCCTAGAACTTTACTAATAACATCACTATTTTACAGCAACAGATTATATAACCAGGTTATATTAACAGTCTATTCAGTTTTCCTATTTTACATTAATCCAATTAACACGAATTATAACTTCATTTATCACACCCTGACTGTCACAGTAACCTAGTTTTGATAAACTGAGACAAGTACAATACCTGCACAAAACCCTGCATTCACATAGACAGTTAGGAGCCAGTAGTAGGTAGCAGTTGCAAAGGTTTTTATTTCCCATGGATTTCATAGCAATAGGAAAAGAAAGCAGACCCCCATTAGCGCCTGCACTGAGGGAGAGTCTACAGCCTGAATTCAGCCCATATTAGATAACTGAATTAAGGGAGAAAGAGTCTTTGTAATGAATGCTTCAAACATGGGAAAAGACCAGCTAATCCCACTGCTCACAGGATGACTTGTTTTCCCCGTCAAAGCTCAGAAGACTTGTAACACAGAGAGACAGGAATGATTTGTAAAGATCAGGTAAAACCAGCAGGCAGGTTAGACTCTAGCAACAGACCTAGCTCTGCTGCAGACCCAGTGAGGGGCAGTATCGATGTGCATGGTCCCAGGTATGTCCCACACTGTCTTTTGTGGAGGCAGCCCAGAGATGACATGGTCTCTGACACCAGTAAACTGGGTAGGTGGCTGTGTTTATGGCAGATTATGGCAGTGCACAAAGTTCCTGGAGCCTTCAGCTATTTTCTGACCACATGCAGGGTAAGGAAAGCAGGAGCTCAACAGGGGATGTGACTTCTGGGGAACCCGTATGGGGAACTGAGGGGCACCTTATCTCTCAGGTGCTCTGGCAGATGTGATAGGAGCCAATTTAGATAATACAGAAGTTTAAAAGTTGACATCCTGGGCTAAAATCATGACGTCCTGCAGTTCAAGCTAGTGTGACCAGGCTGGAGATGCTCCTATTTTGCATTGGCACAGGGAGAGCCTTGTTTGAGATGCTCACAAATCAATCGGATACGCTGTGAATGGCATGAGTTGTAATATGGCTTTTCATTCTTTTTGCCAATTAAATAAATAAACTGCTTTATAGAATCATAGAATCATAGAGTCATAGAATCATTTAGTTTGGAAAAGACCTTTAAGATCATCTACTCCAACCATTGACCCTACTCCAGCAGGTCCCCCACTAAACCATGTCTCTAAGCACCACATCTACATGACTTTTAAACACATCTAGGGATGGTGACTCAACCACCTCCCTGGGCAGCCTGTTCCAATGTTTGATAACTCTTTCAGTGAAAAACCTGCTTCTGCCACCAGTGTATAATCCATTTGCTATGTGGGATGCCAGCCATATTATAACTGTGTAAATTCAATAAGGCTTTTTTTTTTTTTTTTTTTTGGTAAATGAGAATTATGCAAGTAATGACAGATAATACATCTCCAAGCTTTCAGCCCTAGTAATTCCTGACTTCTAAAAAAGATTACCGCTAAGAACTAACAGAGATACACTCAACACTTCAAGTATCTATCACTTGCTTCAGGTGTAATGCAGCTTGTTAATTACTTTCCAGGCTATAGGTGAATAAATCCTGTGGAAAAGGTTTTAAGCAGAGTATCATTTCATTCCTTCTTTGCTAAGTGCTTCCTGAGAGCCAGGCAAAAAGCCTTACAGTGCTCAGTCACCATAGGAACCTGCCCATGGGCTTCGGCTGTGCAGTGTTGCCTGGCAAAACCTGGCCAAGGTCACCTGCCAGCACTCCCCATTCACACCGTGGCTGAAGCTGTCCAAGGTATGAAGGTGTTTAGTGAAGAATAAATAGCAAAATAATGGTCTCTGTGGGCTTTATTTCTTCCTGACAATTTATCAAGCTTATCTAGCCCTATTAAAGAAACTCTTCTGGTCCTTGACCATAGGACGATGCTGATTAACTTTCTTGCACTTGAAGATGCTGACAAGATCGCTGATGAAAATGAAAAAAAAAAAAAAGTTTATGATTCTGTGGGGTGAAAGCATCAGTGGCTGCGTAGGTGTTAAATTTCAACATGACTTGTATTTGGTCAGGTTTTCCTTGACCTTGTACTCTGAGTATGCTCTGTCCTATGTATTTTTTCTGGTCTTTCTCACCTTTGTAGATACAGTTGTTAAGCTTTTTCAGGCCAAGTTTGCACAGCTTGACACCCTGCTTGACCATAGCCATGAAGTACATAAGTTGAAAATTAATCAGATAAATCATGACATAAATTAAATAAAAATTTCAACTTTTTCCATCCATGCTACTTAGGAACATATACTACAAGTATCTAGAAGGTGGTAGGATTTAGAGAACTAAAACTGGACAAAGTAATTCTCACCGGTAGGATTTAGAGAACTAAAACTGGACAAAGTAATTCTCACCAAGTACATCTATACTGGTAAATAAAATGAGGCTGGAGTAGGGGTTCAGCCATGGTCACACAATTGCAGGCATGTTCAGTTGTTAACATGCGCCCCGTTATTGTTGGCTTGTACCAACCAGCACCGTCCCAACAACACCCCGGCATCATCTGAGGAACACCACAGGCCAATGACTGTTCCCACAGGTTAGTTTTCACTCAGCCACAGTCCGTAGGGGCAGAAAGAGAGTTCAGCCATATGGATGTGAGCTGTACTGTGCCACTTTGCCTTGGGGCTAGCAAATGGTCCTTGGCCTATTTTATTTATTAATAAAGATTGAAGAGATAAGCCAAAACTGGATGCAATCTGTTAAGTGATTTTAGAATTGAAGTAATTTGTAAAGGGAAGTTGGACATTTAAAAAATATTAAGTGTAAATTATTTCCATCCTACGAACATGATGAAGGAATGGGGTGGAAACACATGTGTGCACATGTTTTGGCAGAGGACAAGCACAGCGGGGATAAAAGTTAAGAACACAAAGCTCCAGAGTCATCCTTTCATTTTGTGGCTGGGTTTGTGAAATCTGTGTACCTGGTGGAGCAGGTTGTGGTGCACTGAAGTGTCCTGTCCCCTGCTGTGATGATGAGCAGCAGCTGAATGGTGGCACAGCTTGCCACTGGGGTCCCCGCTGCCCTTCCTTCCTGTGGAAACCAGGGTATTTCCAGGACACATCCACCTGGGCTCAGGAGTTCAGGGGCATTGCCGGTTTCACCAGCCTACCTGAAGCCAGAGTGATCAAGGGAGCACTGAGTGAATTTTTAGAGCAAAGACAGGTTTTCCTTTTTAAAAAAGGTTGTCCGCTGGCTTTTGTGGTGCCTGTTGAGGGTCTTTTTCATCATATTTTAACACAGTAACCAGGCTGCAAAAAACATGCTGAGCCTGCTTATCTGCCCTTCTATCTTCTGTAATAAATGCACGCCTCATCTTTCCAGCAACATTGTTCAGAAGAGGATTTTCTTTCACAAAACTCAAACATCTTTAAATTAAGCATCCTTCAACAAACTGAGTTTTTTTCCTCAGTATGAGCAACTACAAAAATATGTGCCATCCGTCTGCAATGTGCCAGCAGATAGATAGGTGTTTAGTGGGTGCGAAGACTAAGAACATCAGAAAAAGGGTGACAAAAAACCTGAGGGATGAAACATTAGCCCAGGCAATTTTACTGGAGCAGTGAAGAGAGTAGAAAATATTTTACTCTTTTTTCATTCACTTCCATCCCTCCACAATTCTCTCTCTGCTGCACCTGCTTGAAATGTGCTCCAGTGAAGAATGGTTTCTTGGGACCACTGCTCCCCCTTGTTCTCCTGCTGGGACCTCAACGATGAGGATGGGGTGGTGCCCCAGGGCAGGAGGGAGGAAGCTGGTTCCCCAAGGAAGTTTCCATGGTCCATGCAGCGAGGAACAGGAAGGTTTAGGGCAGGCAATGGGCCCTATGGGTTGCTGCATGTGGGACCTGGGACATTAGGGTATCGATACTGAGGAATGTTTGCGAAAAAGTCCAGATTGGGGTTCCAAACCATTGTGCAGATGAAGGGAAGGAGATTGGAGCTCTGAGATCACCTTGGGCATCACGTCTTGTGCTATTTCCTGAGCCAAATCATGGATCTTTGTCTAATCCTCATGGGATTCGGGACCCTAGGGTGCCAGGCCAGTTTGCACAAATAGATCTCAAAGGGCTTCCAGAGTGGACGTCAGTAAACATCCAGCCTTGGCTGAATTTTCTTCCCAGGAAGCTCCAACATCTGCCTGAGAAGATGAGTGAGTACCTGTGCCCAGGCAGCCCAAGTGCTTCCTTGAAAGGCTTTTGGAGACCATCCATGAGGGGTGTAACACACAGGACTTTGCAAAGTGCTCACCTCCATCCTTAAGTCTGTTGCTTTTGCAGTCACTGGTGAGTTTTTACTGACAGTATGGCAATACCAGAGAGTGAATCACACAAAACCCTTATACCTAAAGCTTCACGATCTCTGAGCTGTTATCTCAGGAGTGCTGTGCCATTGCTGCCAGCCCAGATGTGTCTGCAGCCTCACAGCTCACTGGAGGGCTCCTTGCCTTGGCGCTCGAAGGCAGAGCAGAAGGCAAGTCCTACTCCTCCTCCATGATTCCTCATGATTCCTCATGATTCCTTGCACCTAATGCGCTGAGCAAGGCACAGGGTGAATGCCTCTTGGAAATGACATCTGGTGTCAAAACAGCAAATAACAACCTATTGTTTATTATGTATTTATTGCTAACCTACTCTTTGTGAGGGATAGTGGGATAATGAGCTGCTAATGGGCTTGGTCAGTGATTTTCAGTCTACACAGTGATTTTTTTTTTAAGACCTCAGAGAGTAAAGGATGCAAGGTATACAGTAATGGCATTCTGTGAATGTACAGGCTGCATTATTTTATATATCAGGTAACAGATGATAAAAGACATTATATTTTATGGTGTGTGTGGAGGCAGGATTGAGGCAGGACTTACAAGCTTGCCATCTCATTTTCAGATCAAGAAATCCTTACCTCACTGCTGCATTGTTTCTAGCTGTGTATATAGATTGACAGCAGAAATCGTTTTGACCATTAAGAAACAGCATCTCTTTCTGAAATGCAGCCAAGTCCTGAAATGAAAGACCAAACATTAGCAGTGTATAATCAGGCTCCCAGCAGTTTGGGAGAGGAAATAATAAATATCTCATTTGCCTGGAACTGCAGGAGGAACAGAGCATGCTGCATGCAAGGACCCATCTGGGCACTAGGAAGGAAGCTTGACAGAGTTCTCCCAGTGCAAAAAAAGGCATAGGTGCTCCTATGACCACAGCACTTGGGTGTAATTTTCATGTTTCATTCCTAAAACTTTCCTTTTGGTGAAGCATTTTCATGGTTTATGAGTTCATTAGTGTCAAAGACAAACCGTTAACAGCCAAATTCCTCCCCTATGGCTATCCCTGACCATTCTGTGAAGCCAGGGTTCACTTGGTTAAGTTTTGCTGAAACCAAGCAGGTATTTTTCCCAAGCATCATTCACCAAGAAGAGCTGTGCTGAGTCCAGGTGTGCAAAGGAGCCACATGATGCATGTGCTTACTGACCTTTTAAAGTCTAGTAAAAAGGCTGGGATCTCCTACAGCGGCACAGGTGACACCACATCTCAGACCATACTGAAGATAAGGCTCCAAATCCAGACTGAATCTACTATTAGATACCTTTGATTATCTCAGGAAATCTCACACCCCAGGACTGTGTATCTGAACTACAACTTTTAAAAAGACTTTACTACCTACCTAATGGGGTAGGAACTCAACGATGGGATTTGACACTCCCAAACCCACATTCCAGCTTTATAGTATATAAATGCACCTCAGTTTAATTCTCAGTTTAATGTGTTACATACGCTTCTTTGTTGCTTCAACTTTAATAAAATATTTATTGCCTATAGTAATACTGAGTCTGTAATGTAAATGAGCACTACGTGACTGTTTTATTTCTAACTTTAAATAACTGTGAAACATTTTTAATAAGGTATATATTACATTCCCATACACTAGATGCACTATGCTCACCTTTAAAATGTGTTTTAATGTATTAGTATACACACTTTATGATGGAATTTGTATCATGGCCAATTATTAAAGATGCTGCAGATCTGTAGTTGTCACTACTTGGTAGAATCACTTGTGTTCAATGTCTCTTCGGATTTGGTCTTCAGAGATCATGCAGTGCATTAGTGAAATGATCATCAAATAGTGGCCTCTTCTTATTCCTTTTAACTTCAATGGAAATATAACTGACACCGGTTAGTCATGTGTCAATACATTTCATTGATAAAGAACATTATGTTCAAAATTCCTTCCTTATTTGTGGCTATGAACTCAGTTTTTGTATTGTTTGCAGAGCTGAAAAGCAGTATAGTGTCAGAGTGACTCATGAATGGAAGTTAAATACATTACAGTGGGCGTTAATGCAACCTGAAAAGGTTGGGTAAATATAACCCCCAGAAGGGAAATTTACTATATTTTTTCCATGAAAGATCAGCTGAACTTTGCATTTATCAGTCAGGAACGTAACAAGTTCTGGCTAGTTCCTATGTATTAGAAACTTTTCACCCTGCAATTTTGGTGCTTTATTTCCAAGCTCCCTGGGAGAATTTCATTGAAAGTTTGACTTAATCTGGATTCTATTATAATTTCTTCAGATAGAACAAAAGCAGAGCTTTTATTTCAATGTGGTATGGTTTTAATTTTTTTTTCATGAAGAAATCACATGATGAAAGTGTAACTCCAAAGTGTTACTTCTCAAAGCTGCACAGCGCTTTGCATCTGTCCTGACTTGCATAACCCACTCTATGCGTTGAACAACCATCTTTAACAAGGGAACCATTAAAATGTGCTGTGTTCCCGGACTGAGATGTGTGGTCAAGAAAAAGAAAGATTTTTAGTTGTCGTTAAGAGAATTCTGGCTTTCTCTGACTTATTATTGTCTTTCTTTATCTTTTAAATTTCATGCAATGAACCCCTTTGGCTGCTTTTAGGAAAACAGATCACATACTCCATCCCTCTGTTTTTATTTCTGTATGTCTCTATGACTACCTGCTTACAAACGCCCTCTGGACGGGGGAACAAAAGAAACAATTCCTGTACCATGGTCGCTCTTGGTTTGCACTTTGTCCCAACCAGAATATATCCACACACATTTATTTTCCTGCGTGTGCTGTGATACTATGTGTGTTTATTCAGGTAGTGGTATGCCATCCACAGAAACACCCTTCCCAGGGGAAGGTTTTCACTTTTCAGAGTAAAAGGGACACCTGGATTATGTATGTGCATCTGTGAAAGCTGTTGCATTTACTCACCCTTTCTGTTGCAGTCAGCCTTGTGTAATATCTGTTGAATCCTCTGTGGATCGAGGGGTGAAGAACCTTAACTTGGCAGCAAGGAAGAGGCTGGGAAATTGGTGCTATTTACAACTTGCCAGACATCATACACAAGAAAATGTAAAAAGCAAAAAACCCGTCCCTCCTGCACAGTTAACTGCAAATAAGAAAATTGCTTATAAATGAGTAGTCACACCCAGGGAAGGTAAAATGCTACTGTTTGTCCTTCCTCATGCGTTACAGTGAGCTTTAAATGACTACAGGTGTAATAGCCACAATTCGCATTCCAAAACGCTTTTTTCCCCTTTTGGGGGAAATAAACCAATTAAAGGTATTCAAGGGTCTTTGTGGTATAACAGAGCATACTGTATATTGTGGCATGAATGTTGTCTTCTGTGGTGCATCAGATGTCAGTTTTGCAATCAGATTTTCAGGGAATTATAGAAAAAAACAATGTGGAAGCTAGCTTTGGAGATATCTAGCCTTACCCCTGCTCAGGGCAGGGTTAGCTTCAGAGTAGAAGAGACTGCTCCAAGGGTTTGTCCAGACAAGTTTTAAAAAAATCTCTAAGGATGGAGAATCCACAACACCTTCACATTATCCAGGTTATAAATTCTGGATTAAAAAAAAAAATAATCTTGAGATAATCCCAGAGAAATGTTTGGAAAATATGTAATTAATTAACTCTCGTGTAATAAATGTGTTTTTCTGGTATAGTGTGGGGTTTTTTTATTTTAAATTATTCTTATTGTGCCTTTACAAAAATGTGTTGTATTGCCCTCTATTGATGCAGCATAAAGGTAAATGCATGAAAAACATGAAGAGGTGTGATGAGCGGTTGAGATCGGCTGGGAGATCAGGAGGCACCGGAGAACTTCACCCCCACCCAGCAGATGGGTGATATTTTGCAGGAGAGAGGTCTATTTCTACTTCCTTTCGTCTCTGCAGAGCAAGGTTAGATTTAGATCTTATCTGAACGCAGACTCTGTATTGCTTTAATGACAGGCACAATCCCTGGGCTGGGAACACAGTTATAAAAAGAGTTTATTATAAAAAGAGTACATTAAAAATCAGCTGCTATACAGTATTTTAATACTGGCGATAATATAGGTATACTGATGAAAAATAATACATATGTAAGTGGCATTATGAGAGTAGTATGAAAAAAATGCTGGATGAGAATACAGGTATATAATTATTCATCATACCAAAGCAAATAGAGATCTGCACTTAATTATTTCATGGACAATAGAACAGTTTCGGCCAAAAAGGTTGAGAGAGGGTCATTCCGACCATATAGGCTGATGGTGCATTTACTTGAGGGGAAGAGACTAGAGGTTCAGCTGAACAAAGACATTTTCCTGTTCAAAAGCTTCCCTGTTCCTTGAAGAGGGACAATTCCCTCATCGCTGCATAAGAGGCAGGCACAGTGCTGTTTGGAGAGCTTGGGAAAAGCAGTAAACAGCTGCCGCCTCAGCATTCCCACAAAGAGTGCACCTCCAATCCATATGTACATACATATATATTTACGTATATATTTATATGTATATATATGCTCTCTAACTAGACTTCACAGCTTCTCTTTCACGGTAGTCCATCAAGGGTTACTTTGGAAATAATCTTGATATCTTCCATGATAACAAAAAATTCCATTTGTTCCCAGATCCCAATCCACTGCAAACACTTCTCACAATCTCTGAGTACTCAAAACCCTCTCAGTTCTTAAAGTACATACCAGCCACTGCAAGTTATCCTTAAATATCACATGCAAATGTTTACATTTGTAGAAACTTAGTTTCTGCTTCTTCTTTCTTCCTATCTTGGTCTCACAGCCACCAAATTCTTGTGTAGTTATTGATAGCGCTCATTAACATAAACAGTTTTATTGTGAGCTCATGGTCAGAAAACCCGTGATAAATGCTACGCTGACCCCTCCCTGCTTTCTGTACTTCAACATGGGCAAGCAGTGCCAAGTGAAGCTCAGCCCACCTGCCCAAGCCCAGCAGGACATCTGGGGTTTGGTGTGGTTATTCCTAGCGTGGGGCGCAGCTTCAGTGGGCAGCTTTTTTAATAATGAAATCCAAAAGTGAACCGGTAATGTTTACCAAACCTGTTTCAAAATGGCTGATTAATCAAATAAATGAGTGTTTATTGAGGCTGTTGCTAGGTACTCGCTGTTATTGAGATAATTGTATGACTCAGCTAAGCCAGACAAAGAGCTCTACTGTTGCTCTAAAGTACCGACTGGCAGAGTTTGGATCATAACACTGGAGTAAGGGGAGAAACTTTGCTCTTTCTTCTCAGCTTTTTCACAAGGCTAATCACTTAGTTCCTTTATCATCACATCATCCACTTTTACAGCCAGCTTCAAATGCCTTCCTCCCATAAAACCAAGAAACAAACACCGACTCTTCTGCAGAACCACTTCATCCGCAGCACAGCAGTGATGGGTTGTCATTACTGACACCAAGGTTTGGGGACAGACCTTTCTTTTGTGTCTTTTCTATGTTATTATATCATTATATTTATGCCTTTTTCTATTAAGCATTTGCATAAACCGTAAGGTCCTAGCCATTCAAAGCACTTGTTTAGTAAATAATTGGGGCAAGTTTTGTGGGAAGAGGTAATCTTTTATAAGGCCAAGTGATAAACATGGAAACAGCTGACAAGCTTTCAGGCGCAGAAGCTCTTCTGCAGGTCAAACTTGTTGCTTGAAAGCCTCTCTTCTTTTCCAACTAGAGGTGTGTTTTTTCCAATAAAAGCTATCGCTTCTCCCTGAAAATTGTGCTGCACATATTCTTAACTCTCACAGCTACAAAGACAAGGCTACTAATAAACAACAAACAGTACTTGATTAGGCGGGCTATTAATGGAGATTTTATGATAGAAATTACATTATATTACTCGTGCCTCATATTTTTCATCTAAAAAATTGGAAGCATTTTAAAAAGACAGCTACTAATGAGTATAATTATAGAAAACTCTCCACACTGCTCAGAGGAAAGCATGAAGTACGTGAAGTCTGATGTACAGGAGGAGATTCATATCTGCAGATTGAGGGGAACACTAAGGACATATACCTGCCCTCCAATTACAATCCCTTTCACTTATCTATTGGTCTTACTATTTTAATATAATAGGGTTTTTTTCATTCCAAAGTAGCATGTCTATGTTCTGCTGACGGTAGTTTGCATATCTGAGTGATAAAGAATATTTGAAATCATAGGGGCATGTTTACTGCAAATGTTTCCAGTCCATCAGTCTCAAGTTTTACCAGTCCAAATTTGGAGTAACCCTATCACCAGTAGTGTTATAATCAGATTTACATGGATATATCTGAGAGTAGAGTTTAACCCTGGCTAGTCATATTCTGTAGCAGGTTTGGTTTTGTTTTTTTTAATCTTCAGTAAAATAAATGATATATTGTAATGAAGCAGTATTTCACTTGCTCAAGATTGTATTTTGATTAGAACATCTTCTGGTGTACGTCTGAGAGATCACTGCTTTTTAGCAACAGACACCTTCACTACCTGGAAATGTTCAACATTTATTCAAAACACTCCACCAACGCTTTCTTTACTGTAACATCCAGTCATAACTGACAAAGTCTACCCTTTTAACAGATTCTGGAGGCTTATAGATCAAGGTCTGAACTAGGCTTTGAACCGGGAAGCGGGCTTTGTTTGAACTGCTTAACACTTGCATTTGATTTCTTGAATTAATGTTTTACCTGTAACTAGAAGTGTTTTCACTGAAGGAAGAGAGCGATCCTGCTGCTGATTTAACACCTGTTACACTCCCAAATATGTGATTGAAAAAAAATGTAATGCCTAAGGTGTCTTTTTGCTTTTACGGGTCATGAGCATAAATCACATTAAGCGTGTACTGGAGTCCTGAGCCAGCCTCCCAGATATGGTGCTTTATTAATGGGTCTAATGTCTGGAGTGAGAATACTGGGAGAAATATCACCAGAACAAGCCACTGTAGAGAGGCAGGTCTATGAGTGATTCGTGAGCTTTAAAGGAAAGTAAGTGAAGGGTGGAGCAGAAATCCCCTCCCAAATTCTGCTTGTGGCCCAGCAGGAATAAAAGATAGCATGACCCCAACCCTCTCTGTCAACCCTCTCCAACCTCTAGGGTGTAACCTATAATTGTTATACTGGTACAATCAAGCACCAGTATTTTTTCTCATATCATCACTTTGTGAGGTTGGGGTGGTACCTCCCCGCCCTTTGGGAAAGGGAAGGATTGTTTCTGCTGAGACTGGTGGTGGCAGTGAGGCTTGAGGCACGGTGGGAAAACTAGAAGTGGGTCAAGATCCAAGGTTCGATATTTATCTGATTTTCTCCAGAGGGCAGAAGGACTTTTCAAGCCAGTAGCTGTCTCAAATGATTCAAGAGACTCTTTTGCAAGCATATGTAAAGTGGCCACCATTGAAAGATGATAATGGTGTTAATTTGAAAAGGTATTTTTAATCCTAGAAAAGGTTAAGAGGCAGCAGCTCTTCATCAGGATGTCCCTTAACATGTCTCAGAATTGGGCCAGTTCAGTTCCTTGCTGAGAGGGCAGTAAGAGGCTTTTGAGGGTCCCTTATTCCACGTCCCAGCTGTGGGGAGCGGCAGCCATGAACATCTTGCTCCCCTGCAGCTTTGGGAAGGAGAGAAATCCGTCAGCCTTTTTGATATCAAATTATTTTACAGGCCAGATGCTAACTATATGTAACCCTCCTCCCCCAGTGTCTGCTAACAATCTTTTTTGACAATCTAATTTACTAGCAAGTTCAGTAGCAACAACTTCCCCTCAAAACACTTCAGGTAGAAAATTGGATTTTAAACTAAATTATTCTGTTTTCTTAAAAAAACCCTGATTCTGATTATGTTGCACTTTCACTGAAAACAGTGGGAAACATATTTTGTGGAGGGGCTCTAAATACTGAAAATGCTTAGTATTTCAGCCCCTTGAGGCTTGGAAAAAAATGGCATACTTCAATTTATAGCTGATTCTTGTTATAAATTCCCAAGGTAAGCTTTATTTCCCACCCCCCCCTTCTTTTTTTCTGTTCACAAGCAAACAGAATGAATAAAACTTTTCTTTTTTTAACAAAAAGATTCAGTTCTCCCAGCTAAACACTTGCATTCACCTCCTATACAGTCCAGCCAGACCTTGCTTACAGACTGGAAACCCTCAAGGGATTAATTCTACCAGAAGACATCAATTCCTTTCATTCCTTTTCCATTACCAGTTCCTTGGACGTTGCTAAACAGAGTGGGAATGCGGCTGCACACCCTTGGTCCTCCTGATCCTACCATTTTCCCAGAGGTGAAGCAGCCTGTTTGCAAGTGGCAGAAAGGCTTCCACCTTCAGTATGAGGAAGCACGACTGGCTGAACTGGTGAAATTGTTTTGGATTCAGAATGTCTTGTAGCAGCTTTATTATGCCACACCTAGATCATCTACAATATGAACTGTCTTGATGAAGGACAAATTGTTTATTTTTGTTTTAACGCTGTAATCCGTTAATGTATTTGCACCATTTCAAAAAGCGGTTGGGAAGGAGGGGGCGTATGAAGGAAAAGCTGCATCAAAACTTTAACGTTGCTGACTGACTTTTCTCTTGAATGTATTTACTAGAAATAACAGGAGTCATAGGAAAACAAAACCCAAAGTATCTGGAATTTGGTGCCATCTGATCCATAACCTGAAGTTGGAAAGGCGATTTCCTACTTTTCTCTCAAGGTAGTGAATGCATTCATATTGTTTGGATTATATTTGGACCATTAAGCATCCCACCTGGGAGTGCAGACAGGATCTCCACTGTCCCCAACCTGTTTAGACACCCCTGTGCTGCAGGGAGCACCTACACATGCAATACATTTACCGGTGGCAGGATCGCTGCCTGGGAACAGCCTCGAGAAGGTCGAGGGTTGTGTATTCAGTGTCTGCTCCGGTCATGCTCCTGTAGCACCGAACCAGACGTGTGAGTGGAGACCTCCTGACCCGGCGTGAAGAGCCTGTCCAGATCTTCCCCCAGACAAAGCAAATAAGTCAAGCACGTGGCCCTGATGGTGTTAGAGGGTTTCCTTACCTGCAACAGTACTTTGGCATGTATTCCTCAATTACTGCAGTGCAAAGGGATGCACTGAGCTAACATATTTTGCAAGATGCATGTCCTCCATTGGGACAGTAACTTTGTTTATAGCTCTAAGCTGCTCTGTCTGGCCCTATCCTCATACATCTCTCAACAGTTGCATCAGTTTGTCTTTTTTAACCCTTACCTATAATTAACAGTCTGAGCTGTGCATAGTATATAGCACAGTGAACTGTGGGGTAAAGTTTGCAATATGTCCTCATTTCAACTTTAAAATACTAACCTCTTAAATAAAACCATCTGCACAGAGCAATTAGCAAGCATGGAGAAAAAAAGCACTAAACAATTCGATTCAGGAAGCCTCTGAAGAGTGTCTGTGCTCATCTTCCTGGGAACTAGAGCCACTACAAGTTCAATAAATAAATAACTCTTTTTTTTCCACATCCAGGCACAAAATAAATTTTGTTTCATATAGGAAGATTTAAAAAGAAATTTTAGAGACTCGTGTATGCATGCACAGAAACACACACATGTGTACACATGTCCTAATTAAGCTGCTACAGCTGTAGCTATGGGAAGCCACATTTAGAAAATGGAGAGTCTGTTTTGCTTAAGAGTTATGCTTTGGCAAAGTGTTAAACAGCATATGTGTTGCATACTGGAGCAATGTAATGCCAAAGCACTGTTCCTGTAGCAGAATCAGAGCCACTTTTATTTATAATGGCAGTGCTTGCAGCTTGCATTAAAGGCACTGGTTTTTTTTAGTTAAATTGCAGAAGTAATGAAAAGAGAGTCCTCCCTGGGAATTTCACTAGATTTCTTTTTCCCATCCAGAAGCAAACACCATCCCCTGATGCCTCTAGTTAGCGATGAAGGAGCATGCTGAGATGTCCTCAGCATCTTTCAATTGATCACAGGCATTTTCTAGATCCAGTTAGGATCTAGAAATCCAGCTCGGATCTCCTAGGGACACTGCTGTGTCCCCCCTCACTTTTCTGTTTTCTTAAATTAAAAACAAGGATGATAGTCTTAAGCAGACACCTAGAGAAGAGCAAAAGCTAGGTGCGCATATACAACGCTTCTCCAAGTATTTTCCCAGCCTCCAGCTACTCCAAAATCAGGGATTTTCTGAGCCTGTTCAGCAAAGCTCTTTTTCAAGCCTCCCTGTGAAGCCCTGCAACCTCCCCGAATCCACAGCACCTTTTGGCCAGTGGTGCCACACATCTGCTACTCACCGAGTACAGAAATTGCCTCTTTTTACTTGTTTTGAAACTGGCTCCTGTGTATTAGGTGCCCTGCTTGTGCTCAAAGACACAGCCAGCGATCCATCCCTGCCTGCCCCATAAGCTGTGCATGGCTTTGTGAACCTCCAGTAGGTCTCCTTCCATAATGAAGAGTTAGGAGCTCTTTAGAGTCCCTGTGTCTCAGGGCAGCCTGGGGACCATGCCATCGCTTGGAGAGCCATGTAAGAGCTGCCTGGCCCCTTTCTGGCAAAGCTGGTCATGCCAGCTCATGACACCAGCCCATCACCAAGCCAGGGAGCTCAGGGGACTACATGTGCCAGAAGCTCAGCAGAAGCTGTGGTGTCCAGCAAGGGGATCAGTACGAACCGTTGGGGACAGTACCAGCCTCCCCGAGCAGAGCTGTTTGCAACAGGACTGTGTGACTGCGATTTCATTGCTAAATCAGAAAGGGCTGAAATGCAGCAGTGCGGCACATCAGCACATCAAACTAACTCAAAATTATGAAATCCTCCTGTTTCCCAATCCAGACAGGCCAGGCTCAACCGCCTGGAGGATCCTCACACAAATATGCAGACACCTGGGAAACCGAATGACATAGAATCATAGAATTGTTTTGGTTGGAAGAGACCTTTAAGATCACCAAGTCCAACCGTTAACCTAGCAGTGCCAAGTTACCACTAAATCATATCCCTCAGCTGGAAGATGGACATCTTGGTGGTGATTGGCACTTACCAATGTGCATACAATGAACCTGAATGTTGAAAACAAGCTGAAATCTGTTGGAGGATGTCCAGTCCACTGCTTGGCCCCAGCAGGGGCGCCAGGGATTTACCTCTGCCTCAGCAGAAGGAACCACAGAAGGCTCTCAGCTGCCCACAGCTCTGAGTCCTCTGAGCTCTCCAAAGCTGCCATCTACTCTCCTGAACTACCTCCACCATTTCAGTTTAGTCTTGGTGGCTTATGGTGAACCTGTAGCACCTCAGTCCCTCCTGCCAGTCTGGCGATCTCAGTTCTGGGCACAACCGCAGGTCAGTCTGCAACGTCCCCGCTCTGTAGAGAGAGATGAGCCACGTTTCGGCAGAGGCCACATTGCAGCAGGCCCTCCTGAGCAGAGCCCTTCCCTCTCTACCTCTTCCCATGTTTTATTTCTCCCCTGTGCTCCTTTGCCCCATAGCTGCAGGCTACAATTACTAATCGTAACGAATAAAGAGGCAGAACAGCACCAGATGAACCCGGAGAGGTCAACCTAAAAGCAATGGTTTAAGAGCAGCCAAAAAGCGATTGTCCAAAAGCAGTCTGAAAGCAATTATTCTCCAGCTAACATTACCCCTCGAAATAAATAACTCCTCCTGACCTCTTCAAGCCTTTGATTCACTCCATTTGAGAACCTTTGTGGTTGCCATCCATGTGAGCCACTGTCCGGGCTGGTGCTGCCCCTCTGCCAGGGCCAGCTCACCTGGAGCGGGTGACCTGAACTGTGTCTGCTCTTCCATGAGCTCCTGACATCTGGCGGGCTTCTCACAGTGCTCTGCAGTCTCCCTCCGATGCTCTTTGTATGCTTTTTGTCTTTTCCATGGGGCTTATAAATGTACAAATCATGGCTTGAAGCTTTAAAAAATCCCTTTTGGTATCCACAAAGAAGAACTTCCCCAATTTTTTCCAAGAATGCTGTAGAAGTGAAAGGGGCCCCTCAGTAGGTAGTTGAACAAGGTGCATTTAAGCTGAACAAAAAGCCTCTTTCCATGGGACCGTATGGATGTTAAGCCTTTACATGATTTCAAAAAAGTAGCTGAACTAATTCATACAAGAAAAAAGTCTATAGTGGGTATTAAATGCAAAGTCACTATTTCTGGCGCTCGTGCCATGAGCGAGAAGGGCTGGGAGACCTCTGTGGGGCAGGCTGGCTGCGTGTTTGCCCCGGTCCCATTTCCTGCCTGGACCAGGCGGGGACAGTGACAGTGACGGGAGGCTGGACTGGGTGGATGTCTGATGCCGTCTGGCTGTGTGCAGCCCCATCCTTACGCTCTCTTGTAGTGTGCCAGTATGACTGCGGGGGCAAAAACTTGAGCTGATTTTAACATGATAATGAATACCTCTGTAAGGGAAATTACATAATGTGGTGACTACAACGCAGCGTCCTGCATTTGCTCATCTTTTAGACTCTTTCCAGCCCTTTTCTTCTCACTTCAGCTGGAGCCCTTACCTTTTTCCAAGTGTCAGATTTGGAGGCGTGATCCATGTCATATCAAGTAAAAGCTCAAATCCCTTGTTTTTCCAGGAGCAGGGCCAAAAGTGAAACTCCTATGTTTTGTCTGGATTCAACCTCAGTCTCTCACTGAGATTAGAGATACCTGAAATTTGGCCTACATTTGTCCATGCAGTTTACAAATCTCAGGAGCCTTCAGGCAAGTAGGGAGGCAATGTCTGATTTTTGAAGAAAGCCTATGCTAGGGAAAAACCTGGTTTTAGTTTAAGTCCATGCAGTTATCCCTATTCTGGATGAATCATAATGAATCCTTTATCTCAACTGTACTAAGGATTTCATCACAGAGCTCTCTGCAGAGATTATGACATAAGAAGAGGAAAAGAAAGTGGTTGCAAAATATGGGAAATGCAAAAGAGACTTTTACGTCCACTTATGCTCTGTAACAATGGACCGTCATTGTCCAGGTCCCCAGTAAATATTCAGTGCAGTATTTTTCTGCATTTTATAAACCCAAGAAGGTTAAATCAATGAGAACACAATGGCTGGGTGTTGCAAAGCATTTGTGCTAATTAGATGAGCATCCTCTACCCAAACACAAGGACGAAATGTCACATAAGGGAAGTAGCAATGAAAATTTTCCAAATGAATGCCTAAATATAGGGTTTTGTTCTATAGTAAGAACCTAAGTATGTGGTTTGATCTTCAGAAAAGACATCAATAAGCAGAGCTGTTGTCCAGCTTTTATGAAAATCAAACCACTGTTTAAATATCTCACCATGGCATTAAGAGCCTGTTTAAAGTCTTGTTATTGATGCCTCACCTGGTAAGTATTTGAGGAATTCTCTATAAAAGTTTTTTTTTTCACATTTTTTTTCAGTTGAGTATCAGTCAACAAGACCTCTGAATTTTTAAAGGCAGATGTGTGTTACTCCCTGCTGTGCAGTATATAGGAAATTCAGGTACTTTATAGAAATATTCAGAAACTATAGAGACTTGCATATGAGTTGTTGCTATTTTTTCCTAAAACATGTTAGTTAGGTGTTAATGTTCTGATCTTGCAAATATTTATGCCAATAAATAACTTGAGTCAGAGGGGAAACATTGCTTACATGTGTAACATTAGTTACAATCACAAAAATGTGCAGGACTGGGGTTTCATCTTGTAAACGTTCACTTGCTGAAATTAAAATCATAAGAGGTCATGATCCTATTAACAGTGTACATTTTAGCAATATCATTTGGGATAGTTTATCTCATAGGGCTCCATCAGTAATTTAATGGCTTATTTTTGAAGCGGCTCTATTGCAACCAGGTGGCAGGACTATTTGTACCTTCTACGTGAAGGAATACAGGATTTGTCTGATCCAGTCTCCCTCGTGTTTCATGGCAGTTGCCCAGAACTGATCTGGGATCTCAACAACAAAAGTCCGTTCACCAGGAAATGTCAAAACACAAAATCCAGTATTTTTCAGAAATATGTTGGTTTTGAACAAACCCACTTTGAGAGCTGCTTTTAACAGTGAAAAAAACCCCGTCACCCTGATTAAATTTAGAGAGGCCCATTGCAGACTAGCGGAACAGGCAAGCATTTGCCAACATTCAGGAGCCCTATTTCCATTAACTGGTTTGGTTCAGGCAAGGCAGAGACTTCATATATACAGGGAGAACAGCCTGACTGTTTGGTTTACATTACTCTTCATTTTCCACATTTTCTGGCTAGTCCCAAGGATAATGTGTACTCCTGACACATTAGTACAGGTTGGGAATTAAAGCAAAAGCATCCAGTACTGCAAGCTCTTTAGAAGGGCAGCAGCACCGCACAGCGAGTACATCCATGCACTGGTATTGCATCTAACCTCTTAACAGTGACATATCTAAAGAACAAAACTATGCAAAATGCAAGCAATCAATAAACACGTTTTCATGCTAGGAACTCTTTGTGAAATTATGACTTTTTTTTTTTTTTTAAAGGGAATTTATCCTGCTGCCTACCAGCTTATTACAGCATCAGAGTTGCATCATTCCTAAGCACATTGCAAGACAGCACCAATATAAAGGCATTAGAACAGTGAAAAATGACCATGAAAATTATGTGGGATGTAACTCTTGCTGTATTAAGCAACCTGTTTCCCACTCCTTTAGGGCAACATGAGTATGCTCTCAGCAATCTTGCTTCATTACCTGGCAAGACAAAGGTTACAAGGCTTTTAGAAAACAGCCTGAGATGGCAGAACCCTTTTTAAACTATTTAGGGACTATTTCAGTCCCCGGTGAAAATTTGTTTTAGGTAGAGACAACGTAAAACCAGATCAGCCGGAAATTCCTGACAAGGGCTTAGAAACAAACAAGTGCTGCACAGAGCATCCTAACTTCAAACAACTCAATGCAATAATTTGTTTTTAATCGTCCATGAGATGGAAAATACGAGGAAAATGTAATATAAATGTCCAAACATAACAGCAGTTAGTTGTTTGGATTTAAAATCAAAGGAAGTTTCTGTGCTGTTGAAGATTTCCATACCAAGGGACCTGGGGGAGCTCAGGGTGAGGTAGGTTTCCATCTGCCGAGAACAGCAATACGGTGCACTTGTCCTCTTAATATCCTCCTGCAGCTCCCTGCGCCGGGATGGCACTGCGAGGAGCCGTGTTCATGGAGAAGCGTGGCAGCAGATGCTCCTCGGGGCGAGCGAGCCCGGTTTGAATCACGTTGAGATCCTTACCTACTGCCGAAGTTTCGCTCCAGCTACGCCTCGCAGCAGACTCACCCGCACCCTGCTGCGTGTCAGCAGCCGCTGGCACGGAGCTACCCTGGGCTGCAAGCGCCGGTACCCTGCTGAGCACTCGGAGAGGTAGCGCGTCTAGAGACAAAGTAGTTAGAGGTCCACCTTGGAAAAATATCTCGTATTTCCACGGTGATAAAAATAAAAGGGCTTTCCCTGGTTAGTTCGGGTGAGCGGTTTCTCCCCCTTTGCAGGGACTCTCAAGCCCGGTTTGGAATAGAAGGGAAATAAATTTTTATCGTGGGGAAATGGAACACAGAAAATCTCCTACGCACCTGTCTGCTTCTTTTGGTGCCTAAATACCTTTGAAAGTCCTGCCTTGAGTGCCAAAGCTATGATGGATCACACAGTATTTCCTTTTTATTATTGCACTGCATCCTTTGGGCCTCACATTAACATAATTAAGGCCATATGGCACCAGAATCTCTGTTGGTTCAAACTGATGCAGCTTCTTTGAAGTCAAAGAGCCTGTGCCAGTTTATACCTGCTGAAGATTTGGTTTATGGTCTGGGATATAAGGGGGGGGGGGAGGGGAGGGGAGAGGAGGGAAGGGACCCAGGCACTTCTTATAGTTAATTAAGAATTACATAGATATATTTCTGCCCAGCTTCTGTCGTCCATGAGGAGCTGTGCCTAAAGTGCCTTCATGGCTGTAACATCCTTTGCATGATTACCTCGCATTGTCAGCTGCTCTGCCTCTCCTTGTGACTCAGAATATTTCAGTGGCTGTAGCTAAAACTGCACGCAGTGAGTCAGAGCCAGCCAGCCACATCTGGGTAGCAACTAAAAACATCCCATTCCCTTTCACTGGGTCATAAGGAGACAAAGAATTGCCTCCGTGCAGAGAAATTAAACTCGCAATTATTTTTTTCCCTTGAATTCTTTGTGAAACTACTTGATAGTCATAACTAAAGAAAATCTTATAAAATTATCTGCTGGGTAATACCAAAAAGATATCAAAACTTAGACTGCTTAGAAAGTAAGTAATGGAAGTCCAAAGCATAAGGCCCTGGAATGAGAGCCAGGGAGCAAGGAAATATTGCAATTGGATGAAATTCCAAACTCCAGGACCAAAACTTTACACTCCTGAATCCTTATTCAAGGCACCCAAATAAAAGAAACTTAACTGTCTGAAATGTTGTAATGAACAAACACAACTACAGTCACTGGAAGCTCTGAGCTGTCAGTACCTGGAACACGCCAATAACGGGCTCCCTGGAAAGCAGGGTCGTGTCTTTGGGGCAACTTAAACCTGGGTTTGTGCACCCACGCTCTGCCCAGTTCCTGTAACAATTCTAAACCGATGTGTCAGTCCCTAACACTTCCCGACTTTGAAGTAGTTCATATTCACATCTAACCAAGGATTAGGACATTTCCAGGTAAATAAAGAGCAGTAATTGCTACAGGAGGGACTGCCTGCTTCTGCCCTTGCAACAGCAGGGCCGGCCGTGACAGTGGCAGGAAAATACCTCATTGCGACAGGGATTGCTGGATGTTGCTGTTACCAGCTTCCACGTGCGTGCT